>JANVCQ010000231.1:7661051-7677024 GCA_025531925.1 Erythroxylum plowmanianum
AAATGTCCTCCATTGTCTTAAGTTTCTAATGCCACCAAAATCATTCAATTTGGTTTAGTGATTCAAAAGATATACTTGAAACATTTTTGGACTGCTCTTGTTCAAAACAATATGTTATTTTCAACTTCCATCCAAAACTTGAAAGTCTTAGGAACTAAATCACAATTCACTTCCTTCATATACTTTATAGGTCTATGTCTCTAGTTTACCCTGAATTAGAAATAATCTCATTTGGATTTCTACAGATCAAGATATCACCAAAACACTGAAGTATATTCAGTGGGATAACACCAGTTCATATCCTTTAGGAGCACACTCACTGTACCCGTCCTACCTTTTCCGCCCAATCTTTCTTACTTTATTTTAGATAGCTTCTATTTTTGGTGGTGATGTATAAAAAAGTCTTAAGAATCCAATGGTTCGAGAATCAAGTCGTTTGGAGGTCTAGAGAAGAAGTTATAGCCAAAAGAATCTAACATGTTCATCTCTTTACTTGTATTGTACGTACCTTGGTACAATTGCCATAACTCTCACTACGAATGTCGGATTAACTTCATTTTTGAACTATTGGAAAGAGTACTTCAAGATCTACAACTTTCATGAAGGCTTCAAAGGCTAATTCTATCATCTACCCTCTGTATCATCTCACTTTTTTATCGTCTCACTTTCTTTCGTATCATTTTCTTCTGTCTCATTTCCATCGTTCACTTTTCCATCTTTCACTTTTCTATCGTCTACTTTCTTCCGTCTGCTTTTTATCGTCTACTTTTTTTCCATATGCTTTTTATCGTCTGCTTTTTTTCCGTCTGCTTTTTATCGTCTACTTTTTTCCGTCTGCTTTTTATCGTCTACTTTTTTTCCGTCTGCTTTTTATCTTTTATTTTTTTTTCTATCTGCTTTTTATCGTCTACTTTTTTTTTCATCTTCTTTTTATCGTCTACTTTTTTCTGTCTGCTTTTTATCGTTTACTTTTTTTTTCGTCTGCTTTTTATCATCTACTTTTTTCCGTCTGCTTTTTATCGTCTACTTTTTTCTGTCTGCTTTTCTGCCCAAAACGTCTCCACTTATAAGGATCATAAATTTTGACTCCGATGTCCAAAATTTTCATGCTATATACCGATGGAAAGTTAAAAGAAAGATATAGAACTTTCAAGAAGGAAACGTTTCCAAAATCTATCTAGGTAAAGTCCATATTTTCTCCCGAAATCAGAACACGAATTTTACAATCGGCTTTCAACGCCCTGCACCCTATTCTCAACTTCAGGACAACTTTTGAGACTCTTAGAGACAGAACTGAAATTTGATGTCTTCATACAAAATGTAGCCATGTGTCTCTAGTTTAATCCAAATCAATAATCATCTCGTTTGGTCAACCATAGAAAACATTATGACTAAAAGACTGAAGCATATTCAGTGAACATTTTCCAGATCACTACCAATTTTATTTCCAAATCTTTCCTTATCTCAACTCATACCTAGATCACTCTTTCCACTTCTTCTACTTCTCACTTTCAATAACATCACATTTTAAAAACAATCATACCTGGACGTTGTCAATGAATGCATGTACACTTATTTTTGTGCAAAGATTCAATATTCATATGCATATATGCTAACATTATGCATGAGCAAGAAAACACATTTCCTTAATCTCTCTTTGAGCTTACATGCATTGAAATTTTAGGTCCTAACCCTTAATACGGGAACGGTACTCATAATTATAACCTATTTAATTTCAACCATAGCTCATAACTATAAGTCTACAACTTATTTTATGTAATCACATAATTTAACTATAAAATAATCTATTTTGTTCACTTAGATAATTCATTTTGTAATGCTTGTCAATATTTTGTTTTTTTAATTAATTTTAATCAATATTGTTACTAAAATCCTACTTCCCGACTTTAATTTAACAGTCTTTCATTCACTAATTTAATCAATATTCTTAGTTTTTTTACTCAAATTAACTCCACAGCCAAGCGTTCACATATATGATACACTACACAATTCAAATTAATCCAACATAATTCACCAAGAATCAACAATTCAATATACAGAATTACTACACAACACAAAGTCACAAGACACAAATACATAATTCATCATAAATTCATAATTCAATATGCATTCATCTGTATTTAATATTCTGTAGAACAGAAATACACAATTCAATATTTAATCAACAATTAACACAATTCAATATTTCAATATCAATATTCCATAATTTTTTTGCTATTTTGTCAGCCTTTAATGAGTTGAATCCCTGGATTGGTGTGGGTCCGGTTAATGAGTATGTGTGAGTGTGTGTGGTTTGGAGGATGTGGAGTTATGCATTATGATGTAGTGGACTAGTCAGTCAGTAAGTGTGAGAGTGCAGATCAACTATAGGTACGACTGGGCTTGGCCTTCTGAGTGTGGGTGTAACTAGGTCTAACTGTTTAGGTGCAGGTGTGGGTGCTAGAGTGGTCTGACTAGTATGGAAGCTTGGGCACGATGGGTGCCAGCTACTGGCAGGTGTGATGGGTGCAGGATTGTTGGTTGGTGCAATGGTTGTAGGATGGTGTGATAGGTACGGTGGTATGACAAGTGACACGATATGATGGTTACTCGAATGACAAGATGAGAGGAGAGCATGATGAGGTGAGGTGAGGTGAGCGAGATGGTGAGAGAGGTAGGAAAATGACAACAACAAGTGGATGCGAACTGGGGAGGGCGTCAGGTGGGTAGGTTTAATTGTTATGGTTAAAATTTTCTAAATTTTCAATTCAAGTTTTAAAAATTTATAATCTAGTCTGATATTTGGCCAATAATGTTGATCGGTACCAACTAGTATTGACCCCCAAGTACCAAACTTCAAGACATCATATAATTTTTCAACCAGTACGATATAATACTTATATCACTAATTTTAAGTCCATTTCTCCACTATTAGTAATTGATTCAATTAATAATATTTGTAATCTATTTTGCAAAGTGTCATTTTCCTTTAACCAAAAATTTCTTGAATCAATAATAATCAAGAATAGTAGAACATTCTACCTAATTATTTTAGCGTGATGAATCATGTATCAATCACTCAACTATCTCTACATAGTTCATACTATGTCTAATGACTTTCTATTAAGCTATCCATGACTAGAACATGTCATAAGTAGTATCAAAATATATCAATCCCTATACAAGATATCTTTAGAGATCTTAAGTTAAAGGATCACTTATACAATTATCACAATGAGAATCTATATATACATACTAGTAATGTTCCAAATGGACTTTTCATATAGGGTCAGTTCAGTGAATTTGTTCTCTAATAAGCACCTACACAGTTGTTTAAATATCTATACTTTAGCCTATAAGATCGACTACTTACTTCATACGAAAAAACATAACGTGTGCTAATCTTTTTGCATTTTATTAATGTCTAGTCTCAATGGAACCATAACTAGAAACAATTTTTAGATAATATATAAATGTAATATAAATCTCATAATCATAAATTCATCATAATTTTATTTGAAATATATAATTATCTTATAGACTTTATCACATACTACTAAATGTGTACAAGATAAAGAATTTCTTTAAATTATTTTGGCCCTAAACTATAACCAACCGATCGACTGTAGGCATAAACCAATAAGCTAGTGGTGCCAATGATGATGAGGAACTACAGGTAATAGGGACTTCACTTGCCAATTTTAGGTTGTACTTGTAAGCTTTCATTCAGCCTATGTGATTAATAAATAGTCTGAGGACATTAATTTACTATTGAGAAATGAGAAAATGAAGAATGTAAAATAAAAAGAAATTTTTTTAATTTTTTTGACTATTATAAAATGAATTACAGTATTATAAAGATAAAAGTGCATTTTGAACCTCAATGTTTACAATAGAATATAACTTGAACCTTAAAGTTCTGAAGTGTTCAAATTGAACTCTAATGTTTTCAAAAATATTCATAACAAACCTTAAATGGACAAAAAATTTGACGAAATTAACTCTCTATCAGTTAAATGTGATGTCAATGCTAATATGACATTATTTTTATATTTTAAATAGAAAGTGAGTCCTACTACCACATAATTAGCTTTTTTCAAAATTAATTATAAAGTAGGTCCTACTATCAAATGATAGTGGAGCCACTATTATGTATTTCACATAGTTGGTCCCACTTGCTATGTTATAGTGGGACCTACTATTATACATTTCGGACAGTGGGTTCTACTTGCCATGTGACAGAAGGGCTCATTTTTTGTTTTAAAAATAAAATTTTCACATCAATATTGACTTGACATTTAACTGATGAGCAGTTAATCTTGTTAAATTTTCCATCTTAGGGCCTGCTTTGAATGTTTTAAAAATATTAGGGTTTAGTTTGAATGCTTTGAAACGTTAGGGTCTATTATATATTCTGTTGTAAATGTTACAGTTCAAAATGCACTTTTAGCATATTTATAGAGGTTTTCATCTTAATAATAGGAGACTTTTATAGTTATAAGAAAACTCTTGAACTAATTTACACTATTTATTTTTATATTAATATTTTTAACATCCTTCCTTAACTTGGAAATTTCTTAATTAAACCAATTTTTGCTCTTAGTTCTTGAAAATCTTCAAACTTCGATGTATTTATGAAAATATCTGCAACTTGATCTTGAGTTTTCATAAACTTGAATTCTACTTCTTTGTTGATGATACATTCTCTAATGAAATGATATCTTGTGTTTATATGCTTACTTTGGTAATATATTCTTAGCAAGTGCTTATGCAGACTTGTTATCAATGAAAATCCCTGTAGCTTTTTTAATGGCAAGTGAAGTTCCTTCGACAATTTTCTAAAACAAATAGTATGACAACCACATGAAGTTGTTGCCGCATATTCAAATTCACAAGTTGAAAGTATAACAATAGGTTTTTCTATTAAAATCATCAATAAAAAGAAATAAATATTTTTTATCAAATAAAGGTGGATTAATTAGTCCATGTACATTAACTTGCACAAGTTTAAGAGGAATAATTGCTCTTGATGTTGCTTCTTTAGAAAAACTCTTCCTAACATATTTTCCAATAAAATGTGCTTCATATAATTGATTAAAATGGTTGATTGAGGGCATCACTTTTGCCAACTTTTCTTTCACGTCCTTAAGAGCTTTAAAATTTAAGTAACTAAGTTTCATGTGTCACTACTATGCTTCATCTTATAAATTATCTTTCAAACATTTTTTTTCAACTATTTTGATGTTCAATTTGAACATTATATTCTTTGACATAGCTATCTTAGCAACCAAAATAAAGTTTTGATCTTGAAATCAAATAATTTTATTTTGTATGAGAATTTCATATTCTTTTGTAATGAATTTACCTAAACTTAAAATATTATTTTTTAACTTAGGAGCATAATAAACATCAATGGTTAACTTTTAACTACCATCTTTAGAAGAGTTGAGAATTATATTTTTACCTTATTTTGTATTTTTGAAAAGTTTTCAAAGAAAATATTGCCTCTCGTCTTCCCATCAAGCTTTACAAAATTGTATTTTTATGCACATATGTGATTACCTTGCACTATTATCCAAGTGCTATATAATTTCTACATCGTTTTCTTGTTCCTTGCTTGTTAACAACAATGTTGACTCTTTAAATTCTTAGTTTTCATCAATAAGATCAGCCTTTTCTTTAATATTATTGGTGGCATTATGACATTGTCAAGAATAATGGCCAATTTTATAAGAATTAAAACACTCAATTTTAGACTTGTCATACCTCCTTTCATTATATTTGGATAGCAACCTCATCCTCTTCCTTTTATTCTTCCATGTTACCTTTGTGATTGTTAACTTCCATATTTATTATTTGTGTTATATCCATTCCCTCTTCCTCTTCCATATAGGTTCTGACAATTTTCTCTTCATTATTCATGTCCTCTTAATTAAAATTTTTCTCCTATATCATTCTTTAAAGTAGTTTTAACTTTGAGAACTTGCTCCAATGACCTTTATTGTCTTCTCTTGATCTTTTCTTTATAAACTTGTAAAGAATCCTTTAATTCTTCTATGTTCATTGATTTTAGACCTTTTGAATTTTCAATGATGCACACCACAAAATTAAATTTGGGAGTTAAAGAATGAATAATTTTTATCCTTATACAAATATCTTCTAATTTGTCTCTATATCTCATTAATTGATTTACAATTGCCTTCACTCTTGTACAAAGTCAAATTCCTTCATCTTCAAAACTTCAAAATCACTTCTTAGTGTTTGAAGTCTCACCTTTTTTACTTTATCAACACCTTGAAAAGAATTATATAAAATATTCTATGCTTTCTTAGAACTAGTAACATCAACTACCTTTTCAAACATTGAATCATCCAAACATTAATGGATATAAGTGAGAGCTTGTTAATCCTTCTTTCTTATCTTAGAAAAAGTTTTCATCATTTTGAGATAAGCTTTCTTAATTTTGATGCTTCTTATAGCCTTTCTCTTTAACCTCCCTCACATTTTGAGAGTCAAGCAAAGGTTCCATAAATATAGTTCTGGCAATTTTAGCCTAACCCAGGTTGACCGAGCGACGAGCTAATACAGTACAGCCTGATCGGAACAACAAAAACAACATCATTTTGTAAATTTTTCATAAAAAAAATAAGGATGGGTTGGACCGACCCACAAGCCATCCTAGCGTGGCCTGGCTCGACCCATTAACATCCCTATATAAATAGACACTATTTCTTATAATTCTCCTTTGTGATAAAGGAAATTAGAAGGAAGTGAGTCAATTACTTGTCATTTCTTACTTTCCTCATAAGACTCTTCTTTACATTTTTAGAAACAAGGCTCTAATATCACTTTATTTAAAAAAAGAGAGAATAGAGAATGAAAAATAACAAGAAAATTTCTTCTATTTCATTTCGATTATTAAAAATAGACTATGATATTTAAAATAGTCTTCATTCTATAATAACAACAACTCAGTAGAAGTTTCGTTGAATGTAGGGTTTGGGGAGAACTAGAAGTATATAAGCTTATCCTTAACTAGTAGAGAGACTGTTTTCAATAGACCCATATAAAAAAAGAAAACAATAGTAACAATAATAACAACAACAATAAATAAATAATAATAATAAAAGATACATAAAAACTATGTACAAATAAATATAAAAATAAATCATGCAATAAAAACAGAACAAGGTAAATAATAAATAGGATAAAATAAGTAAAAAATACACAAACAAGAAAAAAGAGAAGTAAATAAATAAATAATATTTAGGCTAAGTAAAGAAATGCTTAAAATAAATACCTAAAGAGGAAGAACTACACATTAAAAGATTAGGCTAAATAAAAGACATAAGATTCGAAGGAAAATATTTAAAAGACTTATTAAAATAATAAGGACCTCTTTATATGAAATCCTTTACCCAAATCGTAATACGCAAAAGTTTTCCATTGAGGGTCATATCATTCTTAATCACCTCCTCCAATTCTTATTACGCCTTCCTTTTTTTTTCTCTTACAATCTCTGAGTACAATCCTCTAGCATTTTTTTACAAGAGTATTAGGATGTCTACTCTTAATATATCTGAACCACCTAAGTCTTTTCTCTCTTAATTTTTCATCAGTATTAGCTACCTTTAATCTATCTCTTACCATTATATTCTTGACTTTAGCTCTTCTAGGAAGGTTGCATATCCAATGGAGCATCCTCATCTTCGCCACTATTAAGTTATAACTATGCACCTATTTGATGGGACAACATTCCATCTTATAAAACATGGCCAATGTAATCACTATATGATAGAATTTACCTTTGAACCTAAGTGGTATTTCTTGTCATATAAAACTTCCGATGCACTTATCCATTTAAGTCATCCTGGTCTGATATGGTGAACAATATCCTTATCGATCTCTCTATTACTTTAGATGATAAATCTTAAAACACTCTTTCTTTAATATAACTTATAATTCAATCTTTACCTCCCCATTGGAAGCCACTCTATAACCCAAAAAGTTGCATTTTAAGTACTCAGTCTTAGTCTTACTTAATTAAACCTTTTGACTCTAACATATCCCTCCAATATTGACATGCTCTTTTGTCTCATCCATTAAAACAATGTCTTCAGCAAACAACATATACCAAGACACGTCCCATTGGATATTCTTGTTGAGCACATCCATTATTACAGTAAATTAAAAGGGGATTAATGAGGATCCTTATTATAGCCTAATATCGATAGAAAAATGGTTTGTATCTCGTCCCATCATCTTTACCTTAGTCTTTAATAACTCAAATATAGGTCATAGGAACTCTCATAACTTCTAAACACCTCCATATGACTTCCCTAGGTATCCTATCATAAGCATTATCTAAGTCACTAAAATTATATGTAAGTTATGTTGTCTTTTCTTGTAGTATCCCATTAATGTTTTAAAGAGATGTAAAGTTTTTTTCGTG
Source organism: Erythroxylum plowmanianum (assembly GCA_025531925.1). Taxonomy (NCBI): domain Eukaryota; kingdom Viridiplantae; phylum Streptophyta; class Magnoliopsida; order Malpighiales; family Erythroxylaceae; genus Erythroxylum; species Erythroxylum plowmanianum. The sequence goes on from JANVCQ010000231.1 coordinate 7,669,504, forward strand.
GACCTTCCTAACATGAAACCAAACTAGTTTTCCAAGATAGGTGCATCATTTCGTAATCTCTTCTTAATCACCTTCTCTTATAACTTCATGGTGTGACCAACAGTTTGATATCTCTCTATTTGTTACAACTTTGGATGTCTTCTTTGATCATGTATAAAGGAATTATCATACTAAGTCTCTACGTATCCAACATTTTGGTGGACTTAAGGATCATATTAAAAAGCTTCAATAGCCAAGTAAGACTGATAGGTTATTATTTGATGCATTAATTTGGGTTATCTGTGTAGTGATTTATGGTAGATATTGTGCTAAATTGTTGTTTTTATATTATATTTGGATGTTAGGAGCTATTTTTGGAGAAAAAGAAGCTAAAATTGGCTAAATTGGAGAAAAATTACAAAAGGAATTTAAGAAGCCACAATGACATGGCGACCATGAGTGATTAGCTAAAATCTTGTAACATATAATGCAAGAAGAAAACTAAAAAAGAGGCAGTACAAAGGAGATAAAACACAAAAAGGTTGCTGCGAGGAACAAAAACGCAGCAGCAGCAGTCCATAAAAATCTACAATGCATAAGCAAAAAAAGAATGAATAATCTAATCTAAATGAACCCAGTTGTGTGTTTGTTGGTTAGAACTGGGTCCCTCTAGATCTTAATATTGTCAAAACATTAAATCTTATTAGGCAATTTCTGGGCTTTGTCTTTCGATTAGAGAAGTAATTAATGGGCGTTCCTTAATTACCAAAAAATTAAGGAGAGATTGGCTATTTAGAGCATTTGCGAATAACTATAACCAATTTATTTATGAATATATGAGTTGATTTTTGCGTCGATGATCAAGTAACGGAATTAAAGTGGAAATACATCCTTTGACTAGAAGCTTTCTCCCTTATTGAGTTTCTTAAATTTATTTACGATTTTAATTGAATTATTGTTAACTTATTTTCATCAGTTTAAACCCAGATTTTTACTGTTTATTTTTGTAAAAGAGATAAATCCACTGTTCCCTATAGAGATGATCCCTACTCATTCTATACTCGTATTTAGTGAATTAAGTTGATTTATTTTTGTTGGTTGGACACCCACTAAAGACCCTCTTTGCCTAGGCTCTTCCACGCCTCTATGGGTATCTCATCAGGCCTTATTATCCTTCCACTTTTTATCTCCCTTAAAGATTTTTTAACTTCCTTCCTTGTGATTTGTCAACAATAAGTAAAGTTACAATATCTCTCAGATGTGTTAAGATCATATAAAGAGTTGTTATCCTCTACACCTTCATTAAAAAGGCTCTAAAAGTATCTTTATCATCTTCTGTTGATGTCATTTTTAGCCACAAGCACTCGCAATGTTTCATATTTTATACAACATACTTGATTTAATTTTCTCACTTTTTGTTCCCTAGATCTCACCAACTTAAAAATATGCTTTTCTCTGTCTTTAGTTTCCAATCATTGGTATAATTTCTCTTAAGCTCTTCTTTTAGCATCTTAGACTATCTTTTTTACCTCTTTCTTTGCCATTTTTTAACTTTCTCTATGACTACCCTCTCTACCTCTCTGATGCTATCTAATAGAGCTTTATAGGCAACCTTTTTTATCTTAACATTTTCTTGCACATCTTTCTTCCACCATTAAGACTCCATCTTGTTACACCTAGGCCCTTGATAAACACCTAATATCTCTTTAGTTACTTTCCTTAAAAGGGTTGCTACTCTCTCCCATATCTGGTTAGCATCTCTTTCCAATTTACATTCTTATCTGTATACTACTTTATCCCTAAGTTATTCCATAGTATCCCCTTTCGGGTTCCATCATCTGACTCTAGTACACCTCCTAGGACTTCTCTTCTTCCTCCAACCATTAATTATTAGATCTATAACTAACAATCTATGTTGAGTTGACAAGCAAGCGTTAGGTACCACCTTGTAATCCTTGCAACTAGGTCGATCACTCCACCTTACAAGGAAGTTTGTCAAATTGCGTTTTTCGTGATTATGCTCTTAAAAGTCACCAAATGCTCCTTACTTTTCTTAAAAAATGAGTTGGCGATTACGAACTCAAATGCTATCTCAAAATCCAACAAACCAGTCTCACTATTATTCCTATCATAGTACCCGAAACCTCCATGGGTCCATGCATATCTATCCGAGGTTACCTTTATATGATTATTAAATTCTCCTCCTAAAATAACTCTTTAATTAGGGGGGATTTGCTAAATCACCACATTTAGCTCTTCCTAAAATTAGCACTTAAAATGTTCGTCCAATCTCATTTATCATATTGAAAAACCATTTTTACCACAATCCTGAAGAACATAATCCTATTATTAGTCCTCTTTACCTGAGAAACATAATGTATGAGTTTCTTCACAATTATAAATACAAATATAAATAATTTACATAATACTATAAAATTTTTGTGGTTATATAAAGACTCTTGAATTTGTTCACTTTATATTCATTACTAATTTATCTTAAGAATCATATTTTAGAAATTTTAAATAACTATTTTTACCTAAAACTTGTCATAAGATGAAAGTTATAGCATATGATTACGATCCCTTACTTAAAAAGGTTGGTTATGGGGGTACAAAAGGTTTGCTTCCTACGTGAAACTTATTAACACACTCAACCACTCCTATATATAGAGAAACTTATTCATCTACAATAAACTCCAAAATGACATCGTAAACACAAAACAAAACAATAGAAGGAAGGAAATGATAGCGTGCGATGATGTAATAAATGTTGGCTACCATAAATTCCCATATTAGGTAAACAAAATTTCCACTAAAAAGGAGACTCAGGAAACTTCCAAATTAGGGCTCTAGATGGTTTCTTCCTCTTCACATTGGTCGACCATGGTAAGATGTAGAAACCTGTACCACTCAATCGTTATCTGTTCTTACTGATGTTATATCACTTTTTTTAGGGCTTAAGGATCGCAATATCCTTCCTCTCCATGATTGGTAAAAATGATAGGAGTCCTACCAAGAGGTAAATGTCTTCATCTTCACAATTTGAGTTTAGCAAAAACTAGAATTTGATGAGTTGTTCACTCAATATTAACCTCTTCTATCTCTCTTCCTTAGCCTACACAACATAGTTGATAGATTCGAAAGAATCCAGGCATCTAACAAAGATATTTAACGATTCTTGAGATTAAATCCTTTTATAGGCATTAGTAACAGTTTAAACACATTCCCTTTATTTTTTTCTTCATATTACATATGAATGGGTTAGGGCAAACCTAGAATCTAAGATCTAACTACATGTTCACTACATATAGGTAGTTCTTTCGAAAGAAAGAGCAGCTCTGTAATCCTCATGATTAGAGAGCTCAATACTTCTATATCTAAACGCAGTCTACAAGGGAAAATTCATAAATTCCTCTCTTTCCATATCTCCTCTAGGGTAAAAGCCAGTGAGATGATGAGTACTGTTATATCCCCTTTAAGGACATTCTTCAAAACTCTCAAGTTTTCCACTATGACAATAAGTAGAAACCCATCCAATCTCCAATAAAACTCTTCTTTAATTTTTCTCCAAATGTTCATAGCAATAGGGCATTGGAAAAAGAGATGATCTCTAGTTTCATAGCCATTCCTGCATAGGACACATGTGTTGTCTAAATTTAAAAATGTAATCTGTCTATGGTGGCCTCTTTTTTTTTTCAAAATTGCCAACTATAATAAGTAGGAGGACTTGGGTTTTAAGGACTTATGTCATTCGATAGGGTACCGATCAATAGGGGATTGTCCCTGAGCTAGCCACTCCCTACATATCTTATTAGAAAAGGAATTAGGGGGTTGGTTTAACTAAGAGAATTTATCCTCAGTCCTGCAATTAGGAGTATAAGAAGGGATGAGGTTAATCACTTGGCTTGGAACATCAATCCATCTATTATTAGATATAGCTACACACACATTAGTATTAAATGGAATATGACTCCACCATTGGACTACACTAAGGATCCAAATCAATAAGCTATCACTTGTCCAATTATCAAACCAAAAGTGAGCCTTTTGCCCATTACCAACTCTACATTTAATCTGCAGCTCCATAATATCCTTGAGACTCATTAACTTGTTAATGAAAAAGAATTGAGAAACTTTAGGGGACATGGACCATAATGACTTTCCTCTTAGTATATAAAAGTGAAACCATTTGTTCCATAACGAATCTTAATTGCACAACATATGCCAAATTTTCTTCAACATTAATATCTTATTTGTAGTGACTATAGAGATAATTCCTACCCCCTACCTTTTTTCCTTACAAACCTCATTCTATCTTACTTTTATTATACTTCCTCTAGAGTTTTACTTCCCCCATAAGAACCTCCTAGACAAAGTTTCAATTGTTTTTACTACTTCCTTAGCCAAAAACATGTTAGATGATAAGTATACTTGCAAGGAATTCAGTACTGATTTTATGAGTTGAAGTCTCCCTCCAAATGAGAAGAACCTATTTGTCTAATGATTTAATCTCTGTTGTATTCTTTCCACCATAGGGAAACATTCAGAAAACAAATTTTTTCTTGTAGTGATTGACAACCCTAAATACCACAAAGGATGTTGTTTCCTTTTCATAAAGGATATTACTGCTATCTTAGTTTCCAAACCATTTGCACTATTGGCCACCATAAAGTGACTTTTTGTTAAGTTGACTGGTAAACCTAACATTTCTCTAAATTGTTTGAAAGAGGACATCAATATCTGAATTGAGAATGGATATGCCTTAGATAACATAAATAAATCATCCACAAAATAGATATTGATTAGAGAAACCTTCTTACATCTGCTGTGGAACTTGAATAGAGATTGATTAGAGAAACCTTCTTACATCTGCTGTGGAACTTGAAACCCTTTTCCTTGTCCACATTATGCTTCAATAACAGGGTTAGCACCTCTATACAAAGGATGGACAAGTAGCGAGACATTGGATCACCTTATCGAAGTCCTCTCACTCCTTTAAATAATATAATTGGTATACCATTCACCAACACTGAATAGGAAGAGGTAGTTATGCATGCCTCTACCTATTTTATGAATATCGAAGGGAATCCCATCGCCTCAATTGACTTAAGAATAAATCCCCATTTCACACAATCATAGGCCTTTTTAAAATCAATCTTAAAAGCACAGTTTTGCGAAGCTCGTCTCCTTTTGGTACCTTTTCATGAGCTCTTGAACAATGGAAAATATTATCCCTTATCAACCTTCCTTACATGAATGCATTTTGGTTATTACAAACCAATGTCCCCAAAACAACCTTGAGTATGTTTGCTATAATTTTAGAGATCCCCTTATATAGAAAATCTAAACAAGCAATAGGCCTGAACTTATCAAAAGAATTCGGGTTACTTATCTTAGGAATTAGGCAGAGGAATGTTTTATTAATCTCCTTTAATAGTATTTCATTAGAGAAAATTTTCCTCACAATTTGCGTCACCATCATTCCAATCTCACCCCAAACTTCCCGAAAGAAGAAACCATTTAGACCATCAGGACTTGGGGACTAATTAGGATTCATTTTGGAGATAACTCCTTTAATCTCTGTATCTTGTATAGGATTGGCTAAATTATAAGCCTCTTTTTGAATAACTTCTTCGAAATGAATGGGTTTAGCAATTGAATAGTGATTGAAGTCAAATTAGATTGCCCATAAAATCTATTAAAATATTCCCTTGCCTCTTCACAAATTAGTTCTTGTTGGTTGAGTTTTCTACCATCTACAACTTAGATGACAGATATTCTATTGCTATTCCTTCTTCCCACTAGTGAATTGCATAAGAACTTAGAGCATTTATCACCTTCCTGTAACTATTTAACCCTTACTCTTTACTTTATCAAACTTTCATGATTATGAACAACTGAAGGATAATGGTTAAGCTTCTCCTTCTCTGGCGATAATAGTTGAGGGTCTCTCGGGTTATTTGAAAGTTACCCTTGAGTTATAGTGAGATCATTCTTAGTTCTTCCAATAGTTTCAGCAGTGAAGCATCCCTTTGTAGCATTCAATTTTTTCAATTCATCTTTGATTACTTTAAGCCTCTGAACACATATGTACTATTTAGTACCATACATAACCTTTCTCATTCCTGTTTGCCCAACCTCTTGAAAACCTTCCATATCTACCAAAAAATTGTTAAATGCAAATGAAAATTTGTTGCTCAGTTTATGAAACATACCCTCTATCTTGGCAGGATAATGGTATGAGAAAATAGGATCTAGGAATGAGGTAGAACTCATAGGAAATTTCTACAACCAACTCTAATTTACAAGCACCCTATCTAACTTTTTCCTTAAAAACCAATCCTTCACTCTCTTATTACATTAAGCAAATGTGTGACCGTGATATTTGAGATTAGTGAGGCCTATGGTCTCCACACATTACTTAAAATATGATGTATAATTCCTGAAAAAAGCATTTCCTTCAACTTTAGTTCTATATAGAGTAAGGTTAAAATCACCACTGATAACCTAAGGGCCAATTACTTTATTATGAAAATCCACCAAACTCTTCCTGTTGGGACCCGTTGCTGGAACCCAACCTCTTGCGAATATCATAAGACTTGAGCGTATCTTTACTACATCATTTTCTTTAATACATTACGTACAAATAATATTCATCATTCACATTTCAATATCCTCAAAACAAAAGGGTTTACAAAGCTATAATGACCTTTCAAGCCACATTACAACATAATCACAAATCTCAAAATACAAAAGTTACATAAACTACAAATTCTTGGAATGTGACTAAAGCCTTGCATTTTCCAAAACTAACTCAAATACAACATAAGCAAATTTTGAGTGATGCCTTGGCTCTCTTTCACTCCATCTCTTGCTCATCACCTGGAGGTGGGGACAGGAGGGGGTGAGCTTAAAAGCTCGTAGGTAACAAGTTTATAATGAAAAATAAGTAAAATCATTGAAATGTGTCATTTGTCATAGAAAATTTATAAAGCGCATAGTTCTCAAATTTTCAACACATTCATAATTTTAACTCAAACTCATAGTTTGAATATCATCACACAACACTCAATTATGCACCAATCATGACTATGCAAAGATGCAATGCACATACAAATGACTCGAGGGTTCTATGAAACAAAATGAGGAAATTGAAATTTATCCCATGAACATAATGAGACCATTTTTCGGAGCTCATATGCTACAAGCGGGCAGTCGGGAGAAGGTACTTGTCAACGTGCACATGACAAATAGAATGGTTCCACTCTTGCCCAGACAGAAGCACATAATCATGCTCAAATCATTTTATCAAATACTTTCATGCTTTTCATGCTCTTTCCTTTCTTTTCCAAATATACAGAATGCCATGACGTTTTTCAAGGCATAATATAAAATATTTCAATGCATTTCCATCTTTACTTTGAAATTCATCAACAAAATTCATATACCGAAACATGTAGCAAATTTTTTGCAAATCATTCAAAAGCAATAAAAGCAACATTTATGAAGTAATTGAAATCATTTTATTTTCTTGATTTGGAA
>JANVCQ010000231.1:7677124-7691655 GCA_025531925.1 Erythroxylum plowmanianum
TTACCCAAATAAACATTTAACATCACTAATTCCTCATTTAATAGTTCTGACGTCCAATCAAAGTTCGGGGTCCAACACCATGTCCATTAAATGGACATTATGTCCATTAAACGAACCTTCTCAGGATAAAAATGGCTCCTAAGCTCGTCTATGTTCGTTAGGCAGACATGTATGTCCGTTAAACGGACATTCACAGGATAGCTATAGTACATTAACTATTTTGACCATATAGATGGCAAAATCTCGCTTTATGGTCTTCATGAAAGTTGTATATCTAGAATTCTTCCTTCAAATAGTCTAAGAATTACCTCAATATGAGAATTCTAGAGAAAGTTATGCTAATTTTCCCAAGATAGGTACAATATGATTGAGGATATAAACATGTTTGCTTCTTTTTGCCATAACTTTACCATCCGACCTCCAAATGAAGTAATTCTTGAACCAATAGATTCTTAACACATATTTATACCACTTCATAAATATTTGAAGCATTATGAATTTATTTGAAAATTTTTGATCAAATGAAAGTGTGGGAATCTGTTGGAATAGTGTGAATAGGAATATCTTACTGAACTCACTTCAGTGTTTTTATTATATTTAGGTCTGTAGGATTCAAAATGAGATGATTTTTGATTTGGAATAAACTAGAGAAATAGAGCTTCAAAACATATGAAAACGTATAATTGTGATTCAGTCTCTAAGATGTCCAATTTCTGACGGGAAGTTATATATAGTCTACTATTTTGGATGAGAGCAGTCTGAAAATGTTTGAGACATAAACCTAAGTATAAATTATACTTAGATGAGTTTTAATATGAGAATAATTTTGTGATGAAACTAATGGATAAATACCTAAGATTGTCGTGAATATGCATTGTACATATTTCATTGCATACATGTGCATTATTAAACACTTTTAATTGTGCAAATTGTGATATATGTGTATGTTATTTGTTATAGAGGAGCAATTGGAACGTCAACCTCCAGACGCTGCCGAAACTTCTAGACATTAGCTTCAGGAGTAGCCAGTGAGTAACCTAGATGATCTCACTTAATTACTTGTTTGCTTAATTTATATTTTGAATGATAATTGAATGTGTTTAATTGTGGATTCCGGACATAAGGTCCAATGAATATGAATGTGGATTGAGATATTGAAGTGCTACTTGAATGTGAATATGAAGACCTACGTGCTTTATAATGTGAGTGGTTGTGGTACATGCATTCCATACATGAATGCATAATCAGATAATAGTAGTTGTGACCAGAGTAGCCACCAATTAGAGTTTAAAGCTCAACGAGTAAAAAGAACCTCAAGCTCAAATAGTGATTAAGAGCCTAAGGCTCACTATGTATAATGAGCCCTATATCCTTATCGAATAAGGGACAGTTAGTAATGAGCTCGGTATCCAAAATAGATACAGAACAGTTCAAGCCCTCGATCATAACAGTGTAACAATTGGAAAAGTGTCTCATAAGCATTCCATGTGCATTTTTATAAGTATGTTTGATTGATTGAAATGTAAAAATTGCCTATGCTTAAGAGAAAATGTGATCCTGATGTAAAGTGCAATTTTGTGAAATATTTGTTTTGTGAAATGATGTGTTGCATGAATTGAGTGAACCATCAATAACGATTACCTCACTGAGTTCGTAAAACTCACCAAAATTGTAACGTTATCTTTTTAGGATCTAGAAACGACTCTAGCTACTGAGAGAGTCTACCAGCCTTGTAGATTGTAATTTGGCAAGAGAAGTCATGGCTCAAAGGTCGGTCAGCTGGGTTTTTTGGACAGATTAGATAGACTTTGTATATTTTCCTCTTTCATGTAGTACTTTGGTACTAGGTTTTGATGATGTACATGTAGTAAGTGTTTAAAGATACAATGTAGACTTTAAGTTTTATGAAATGAAACGAGGAAAAAGTTGGTTTTAAAATATTGTGATTTTTCTATTGATGCTTTATAAGTGATTATTGATATGATGCCTGTGAAGTGAATGTAGTGATCGAACGTAGCTCACCCTTATCGTAGGTTATGTACCAGAATGACCTCCAGGTGTCCCGATGTGTACCCTGTGGTAAGGGGGTGCTATAATAACTCATCAAATTTTCAAACTGAAAATGAGTTTTCTTTCTATTCCTAACTCTACATTTAACCTCTAACTCCATAATATCCTTGAGACTCATTAACTTGTTAATGAAAAAAATTGACTCTTTAGGGACCATAGACCATAATGACTTCCCTCTTAGTATATAAGAGTGAAAACACTTGGTCCATAATGAATCATCATTGCACAAAATGACTTCAGCATTAATATCTTATTTAAGGTGGCTATAGAAATAATTCCTAACCCTCCCACCTTTTTATCCTTGCAAACCTCATCCTATCTAACCTTAGTTATCCTTCCTAATGAATTTTGTTTCCCCCACAAGAACCTCTTAAACAAAGTTTCTATCGTCTTCACTACTCCCTTAGTCAGAAACATGTTAGCCGACCAGTACACTTGTAAGGAAATAAGTACTGATTTAATGAGTTGGAGTCTCCCCCCAAATGATAAGAACCTATTTATCCAATGATTTAACCTCTGTTGTATTCTTTCCACCAAAAGGTAACATTCAGAAAATAGAATTCTTCTTGTAGTGATCGGTAACCCTATATAACACAAAGGATATTGCTTCCTTTCTATAGAAGATATTACAGCTATTTTAGTTTCTAAGCTATATGCACTATTGACCAGCACAAAGTGACTTTTAGCTAAATTAATTTCCAATCCTGACATCTCTCCAAATTGTTCGAGAGAGGCCATCAACATCTAAAATGAGGATGGATGTGCCTTAGAAAATAAAAACAAAACATCCGCAAAGTATAAATTGATTAGAGAAATCTTCTTAAATTTACTGTGGAACTTAAAACCCTTATCCTTATCCATATTATGCTTCAACAATAGTGTTATCACCTCCATGTAAAGAACAAACAAGTAAGGAGATATAGGATCACCTTATCGGAGTCCTCTCATTCCTTTAAATAATTTAGTTGGTATACGATTCACCATCACTGAATAGGAAGGGGAAGTTAAGCACGCCTCTACCCATTTTATGAATATGGAAGGAAAACCCATTACCTCCAATACCTTGAGAATAAAATCCCCTTTCCACACAATTATAGGCCTTCTTAAAATCAATCTTAAGGGTACAGTTTGGCAGAACTCATTTCTTTTGGTAACCTTTTATAAGCTCCTAAACAATAGAAATATTATCCCCTATCAACCTTCCTTGCATTAATACATGTTGGTTATTACTAACCAAAGTCCCCCAAACAACCTTGAGTGTGTTTGTTATAATTTTAAAAATCACCTTATACAGTAAATTTGGACAAGCAATAGGCCTGAACTCTTCAAAAGAATTCGGGTTACTTGTATTCGGAATAAGGTAGAGTAATGTCTTATTAATCTCCTTTAACAATACTCTAGTAGAGAAAATTTCCTTCACTACTTGCTTTACCATTATTTCAATCTCACCCCAAGCCTTCCAAAAGAAGACCCCATTTACCCCATCAGGTCCTGGGGCCTTATTAGGATTCATTTGGAAGATAACTCTTTCAATCTCCTTATTTAGTGTAGTTGCCTAAATTATGAGCTTCTTCTTGAGATAGCTTCTTTAAAAGGAAAGAGTTTAGCAACTAAATAGTGACTGAAGTGGACTTAGACTACCTATAAAATCTACTAAAATGTTCCCCTGCCTCTTTATAGATTAGATCCTATTGATTGAGGCTTCTACCATCCGCAACTTGAATGATAGATATTCTATTGTTATTCCTTCTCCCCACTATTGAGTTGAAGAAGAACTTAATGCATTTATCACCTTCTTGCAACCATTTAACCCTTTCTCTTTGCTTTATCAAGCTTTCATGATTTTGAATAGTTGAGAGATAATGGTTAAGTTTCTCCTTCTTAAGTGACAACAGTTGAGGGTCTCCTAGATTATTTAGAAGTTGCCTTTGAGTTATGGTAAGATCATTCTTAGTTTTTTCAATAGCTTTAACAATGAAGCAACCTTGTAGCATTCAGTTTTTTTCAGTTTATCCTTAATTTCTTTGAGTCTCTAAACACAAATATACTATTTAGTACCATACACTACCTTCCTCATTACTATTTACACAACCTTCTGAAAGCCTTCTATATATGCCAAAAAATTGTTAAATCTAAATGGATATTTAGCTTTTATTTTTTGGAATATATCCTCAATCCTATCAAGAGAATGATTTGAGAAAAATGGATTTAGGAAGGATGCAGAACTTATAGGAAATTTCTGCAACTAGCTTTCATTTACAAGCACCATATCCAACTTTTTTCCTTAAAGACCATTCCTTCTTTTTCTTATTACACCAAGCATATGTGTGACCCTAATGTTTGAGATCAATAAGGCCCATATTCTCCACACATTCCTTAAAATATGATGTATAATTTCTTAAGAAAGCATTTCTTTCATCTTCTGCTCGATACAAAGTATAATTGAAATCACTACTGATAACCCAAAGGCCAATTACACTCTTACAAAAATCCATTAAACTCCTTCATAACTCCTTCCTTTGGAATGCAAAATTTGAGTCATACATAATAGAAGAGAACACACACACAACCTCAATTTTGAAATGACATTTCATATGCATAACTTGTATTTCCTTTTCTAGCACCTCTACTTCCACAAAATATTGAAACCAATAATTATTCTTCCAGTAACATGTTTTTGGGGATTTGTAACAAACTTACACCTACTACTCAAATTATTCAATTTCATAAGATTACCTACCTTATTCTTGGTTTCCAAAAGAACAAATAAACATGGATTCTCTTGATTAAAAAACCCTTAAAGCTAAAAGCTTCTAGGCATTTTATATCTCTAACATTCCATGTAAACGGATGTAATAGATTTGGAGCCTTTCTGCTTACTCCTACTAACTCTCCTAGTTACCACAATCTTAAAGGAAGAACTCGGATCTTCCCCCATTATAGATGAAAGTGTCACTAGATTCACTTTGGGCAAGCATGGAAGGGGAGTTTCTTTGCACATTTGCCTCTATTTTTCCCCATTATCAGGTGGGATATCCATCCGTGGCTTAGGAATTACTATGGATGAATTCTTTGCATTACTTTCGGGCTCAATATGGACCTCTTGCACAATCTTTTGATAGACTTCCTTCTAAATATTCTAACAGCCTTCATGTTCCTCCACTCCTATAAGCTCCTCATAATCACCTTTTAGGAACACCTTCCCTGTAGGAATCCACCTTTTCCCTTGGGATTTCATTGATGGCTTTCATTGATAATTAATATAGACGTTGTCTTCAAACAAAGAGCCTTTTGCTCCCAATCTCATAACTGGTATACTGTTGGGAAGATTTTGGATAGATTCCATATTGACGCATATCCTTGCATAACCTACTATCCTCATTTAAGCTGTATTTTCATTCATACAAAGATGAGTGCCAAGGTAACTTGCTATCATGCTGAGGCCTTTGGTTGTACTTTATACAACTATACTAATAGTGAAACAATATGGTGTTTTATGGATTTAACTTGAATTCATGGTCTCCATGTCTTTAAGAATAATGGCTTATTCTGGATATGATGTGGTCCTTCCTCCACCACTCTCATAGCTGCATCTTTAGACAAGAAAGTAAATAATAACATGCTTTCTTCTATAATAAGTATGTTGGACCCCATTTCTGGAGCCCAACATTTCGAAAAATCATAAGATATAAGCGTGTGTATTTTCCTATAGGGTTATTTCAAAGAACCTTCATTAGCCATCATCCTATAAGAGTGGTGTGCCAAGACCAGTCAATCACCAAAAAATCACAATTTGACTTCAGAAAAAATTGTAGCTATAAGTCTCTAGTTTAATTTGAAGCAAGAACCATCTCAATCGAAGCTCTATAGATAAAGTTATGCTTAAGAAACCAAAGTATGTTCATACCCCAGTTATGCACTCTCAACCGACCCCTCACTATCTTTGCATCAATCTTTTTCATATCAAAACCAAAAGCTACTAATTTTTATAGAGGGGTAGAAATATGTGTTAGGAATCTATTTCTTTAAGAATCACTTCATTTAGAGGTCGGATGATGAAGTTATAGCCAAAAGAATCAAACATGTTTATATCTTCAATCATATTGTACCTATCTTGGGATAATTGGCATAAATTTCTCTAGAAACCTCTGATTGAAAGAAGGCTTCTAGCTTTACAACTTTCATGAAGATAGCAAAGTGATATTTTGTCATTTAGAGGGTCCAAAATGCAAATCTTCATAAGTGCACAGTGTGTGTCCGTTAAATGGACATACATGTCTGCCTAGCGGACATACACGAGATTGGGGGTCATTTTAGACCTGAGAAGGTCCGTTTAATGGACATATTGTCTATTAAATGGACATAGGCGATGTTAGGGGTCCTCACAGACCTGAGAAGGTCTATTTAATAGACCTAAAGTCCGTCTAATAGACATAAGGGTTACCCAAGCCCCTCCAAAGCCTCTCCAATGCTTCCTACATCCATTCTAACATTACTTTCACTCATAATCTTCCCAAATTCACCTCTTCTAGTACAAAATAACTTCTTAACAATTCAACCAACAATTTAGTTTCATAAAACTCTCAATTCTCAACTCATTTGATTCATCACATTTAACTACATCTCATCATTTACTCTAGCTGTCTTGATATACATCTTATGCAGCGTTACCAACTTATAATTATCTTATCTCTCAACTCCAATATTCAAAAATTTCATACTTCATGGCATTGGAAAGCTAAAATAGTAAGCTATAAGTTTCATGAAGATAACTTTGTCTAATTTAACCTAAATCAATACAATTTTAGAACATAATTTCTACACCTATGAAAAGATTGAAAATGTAAAGTATAAACTTTGAGAGTCATGACATTATCATCAAAACATAAGTGTTTTACAAAGCTTCAATGGGCTTTCCCCAAATTACAAAGGGTACTTGAACAATAATTTCTCAACATGCGACTATAGCCTTATTTTACATAAATTACTCCTAAACAAAACAAAACATGCAAATCTGGATTGATGTCTTGACTATCAGTAACTCGATCTCTTCCTCATCACCTAAAGATGGACCCAAAGGGGTCAACTTAAAGCTCATGGGTGATAGGTTTATAACGAGAAACAAGCGAAAACCATTGAAATATTTATTTCCATTGAAAAATTCACATTGAAATCCATGTAACACATATTTCCCAAATTCACAACTTATCAAGCAATTCATAAACATCATAAATAATGAACTCATCAAACTTGTCACGAATCATAAACACATAAGCACTTAAGAAATGGTTTGAGTGGATCCATAAACATGAAAAACTACACATTTCCATATAATATTCCTGTGTAGTCGTAAATTTGACGTACTATCGCAATCCCACATAGTGGTTTTGCGTAGACGTAAACTTGAGGGATTCCATAAAGGAGATCCATGCCACTAGCGGGCAAGCGAGACAAGCCTTTAACTTGTTCAAAATACACGTGACATTCTTGAATGGATTACACTAAACCCACATAAACTTTCAGAGTAAACTTTCATGGCTCATTACTCAATTATAAACATGAAACCCACTTTGAATTCCTTGCTTAATACTTGCTTAAAATGCCTCTCCCCTTGATCCTCTTGCCTCTCTTGATTTCTTTAATCAAAGGCAAAATTCCCATTAATAAGAATATCAATTGAGAACCCAAAGGAACATATTCATAAAATTGATCATAGAAAGCTTAAACCCATACATTTCTTAAGCTTTATGAATCAAAACCCTTTCAAAAATCCAAAAGATTTAGAACAATCTTACCTTGAATCTTCACCAAATGAAGAATTTCTTGGCCCTAATGAAAGCTCTTCTCTTCCTCTACCTTTTTCCCTTCTTGAGCAACCTCAAATTCCCTCTTGAAAGCCAAGCAAAGATGAAACCTAGTTTTTTCTTCTTTTTTTCCTCTTAAAACCGAAACTCCATCCTTCTTCTCTCTTCTCTTTGTTTCTTCTCTCCTTTTCACGTTTTCCTTAACAGCAAACCAACACTTATTATTCTAATTATGCCCTTAATGATTGAGAAATGCCCAATTTGCCCTTCCTTCAAAGCCTTAAGACTTTCCAACTTAAGTGATCTTCCAAAAATGCCCTCATACAATCTTACCACCTTAACACTGTAATTCAATTAACCTATGTCATAAAATCTTACTCGCATTAACTTCCAACATTTCACATATAACCCATCTTGTACCTAAACTATCTTTTTTACTTCATTTTAATTTTAAGAATTCCCCTTTTTCTTACACATGACTAATCACCAACAAATTCTCATTTAATAGTTCTAACTTTCAAGAAAAATTTGGGGTCTAATAATTCTCCCCCCTTAAAGAATTTCATCCTCGAAATTCTTACTTGAGTGATCAAACAAATGGAGGTAATGCTGTTTTATGTTTTCCTCAGTCTCCCAAAACTTCTTAACTCAAATAATTTCTTCCAATTGACTATAGTCAATAGACTTACTCGGTCTTTCAATCACTCATTTAGTCATTCAGTTCTTAACAATTTCCTTAATATATATATGTATCTCATATTACTCACAATTTTCTACTTCTTGTATCGATAACATCAATATCAAATCATATTGACATTTCTTAGTATAGTCACATATAACACGTTATGAATCTGAGACATCTTTGTTAGTAATACTAACTTATAAATCAATGGTCCGGTTCTTAATAACTTTATATGGACCAATTCAATTCAATCTTAGTTGTTTCTTTATCCTAATCTAAGCACATCTTGTACTCAATCTAAATGCACCTTGGGAACATAATACTCTTAGAAACATTTCATCCTTTGCTTCATAATTCTGATCTCTTTAGTGTTCGTACACTTAATTCTCATGTCTATCTCATGGTATTCCCTACCTTTGGTGTTAATCCACCTAATTCATTCTTTTTTCTTGAGTCACTTAATTCCTAATATAGATCAATTTCACTTATTAGTAACATCTCTAATCAATTCTGGCCTTCGACCATCTTTGGCCCTATTCATTCAAATAAGAGGCGAATGACTCTTTTTTTCGTATCACGCTGCATGGTATTTTAATGTTATCACGTTTATAATGATTGTGATGCTTAAAGTCAAGAAAATTTGTACATTGATCTCGTATTCCTATAGACTCCAAAAATATAAGCTTTAAGCATATCTCTGACAGTCAAACTGTTGAAAACCCACAAGTGTGGTCATTTTCTTCTACCTCTTTAGCCATTAATGCTATGTCAACGTATTTCCACTAGGATGTATATCATGGGTTGTTATTTCTACTTATCTAACAATCTCCTTGCTCAATCATCTTTATCGGTACACATACTTCTTATTTTAATCACAAGGTATCATTCTTCCTATTCAAACTCAAAATTTGTATTCATTTTCAACTTCTTAGTAAGGTTCACAATTTTACAATCCTCAATTTGGGCTTCGTTCATGTGAAACTGATCTTAATTTTTAGTGCAGCTAACAATGCTTCATTTTGCCTAAATTTTAACTCCATTATGTACTCTTTATTACATTAGATTTGATAACCTCAATATCTAAATTTATGATACGCTGTTATTGAATTTCCTATTCAATGCATCTGATTATAACACTAGCTTTACCAGTATAGTACTCATTTGTACAATCATAATCTTTCAGTACTTCTATCCATTGTCTTAGTCTTGTATTCAATTCTCTCAACTCAATAATTACCTCAAACATTAATAATCTGTATATTTATACATATCCAAAATGTTTTTGTATATATAATGTCTCCAACTTTCAAGCAATCACTATTTCAGCAAGTTTCAATTCGTGTATCAAATAATCAACCTATGAATCAACCTATGAAGTTTCAATTATCTCCATGCATATGAAGTCACTTTATTATGTTGCATTGGATTTTATCCTAATCTCTTTTACAACATCATTGTATACTATAAAATCTCCAATTCCAGATGATATAATTAATATCAGTATAATTCTTAAAAAATTCTCTTTACTTTCATTACTCATACGATTTACATGTTTTTCCTCAAGTATTCAACTATTTTTCTTAACTTTTCGAATATATTTAATCTATCATCAAATTTGCTTGGATTGCTTTAATCTTCAATACCATAGTACTTTCGGAGAATTGTTAACTCCAACAAATATAACCCAAAACTCCTTGTGCCCGTGATTGGTTCTCGTAATTCTTTAAGTATTTGATTCCTCAATGAGGTAGTATTATCTCACGTCATTTTTAATTTCCCAATTGACTTTCTTTCTCGAATGATTTTCTCAATTCATTCAATTTCCTTTGATTTCACATTGACTTATTCTATTGTCTACTCATTCATACTAGTTTCTCCACACATTTCAATTTATTTGCGAACTTAACTTCCTATGTTGGTAACACATTCATCAAAATCTAATTTATGTCTCCTATGCATACTTGCATAGAATATAATGTGGATCTATGTTCTCCTCACATTAGCAATATTGTTACCTTAACTTCCAAAAATCCACTCACATAGTTGGATACATTACATTAACTGTAATGGCTACACTCTTAGTAGCATACTCTACCTCTTATGCTTAAGTCTCCATTAGGGATATGACTCTAATATTTACTTTTGATTCATTACATATTCATTTCTGATTTGTTCTTTCATTGATCATTCTTAACATAAACTATTTGATCTGCCTAACCTAATTCAAGGAAATTCTTCTTCGAAAGAAGATTTCTTGCTACTGTCATCTATACTATTCATGTAATCCTTATCAGTCAACTATCTTTATCATTGCTTATCAACCATTCTTATTACATCAAGAAGATTAATTTCTATCATTTCTTACACGGTCATAGTGTCTTGGTTACCAAACCCATTGAAGTAGTAGACATCATTATTGTCACATATGCTTACGTGAGTATCATCAAAGTCATCCCATTTTGTCCATAGATATATCTTCAACAATTCACCAATTTATATCTTACACAAATGGTGCTTTGATCTTCATTGATCATAGACAATATTTCTCCATAGTAGTTACCTTTTCAATATAATCACCTACACCATACTGCCATCATATTACTTTGATCCCTCTCATGATTTTAACTATAGGGATCATATGTTACATCCTATACCATAGCCAAATATAAATCTCATATCTACTCAATCACATTATTCACCAATGTAACCACATTATCAGATATGTACTCATAATAACCGGTCGTTATAACCTTGAGAACTTCTACATATATCACTATCATTTGTTTCATTTTCCATATGTGTATTCTTAATCAATTTAGAATTATAGATGCATAGCCATCTTGAAATTCTGATCTCAAATTCCACTAATATATTCTTATAGTAGGTCGTAAATCTTGTCATATTAATCAAACAACCACTCCGGTTCCAATTTCATCTTTTTAAGATCACAACAATTTCTATTTTTAAATACATTCTACTTGTACACTCTAATCTCATCATTTCTATTTGTCTCCCTATTTTCCTCAAACAATCCATGATAATACTTTCACATCTTTATCACATTCGGGTATATTGTTGAGTACCGTTTCTAGAGCCCAACTCTTGCTCTAAAAATCATAAGACTTGAGCGTGCATATTATTTTGTAGGTTTGTTTCAATGAACCCTCATTAGCCATCATCCCACATGGGTGGCGTGCCCACAACAGTCAAAAAATAATACAAACTCATTTCTCCTATTTCAGATTAGATTTTGGGAAACCTCAAACTAGAATTTCAATTTAACTTCTTCAAAAAATTTGTTCCCCATTGTCTTAAGTTTCTAATGACAACAAAATTATTCAATTTGGTTCAGAATTCTGAAAGTTGTAGCCCAAACATTTTTAGGATGTTATTAAACTAAAACAGTACATTATGCTCAACATCCACCATGAAATTGATAGTCTTAAAGACTAAATTAAAATTTGAATCCTTCAGATACTTTGTATATCTATGTCTCTAGTTTATTTAGAAATAAGAATCATCTCATTTGGAGCTCTACAGATCAAGATATCATCAAAATACTGAAGTATGTTTAGTAAAAATATCCAATTCATGCTCTTCCAACTGATACCCTTACTTTGATCAAATCAATATTTTTCGAATCAATACCAAAAGCTATAAATGTTTGTAAAGAGATATAGAAATGTGTTAGGAATCCAATGCTTCAAAAATTAGGTCATTTGGAGGTCGGACGACAAAGTTATAATTAAAAAAGTGGAATATGTTCAGGTTTAGGAGGAGGATCACGGTTGCAAAGTCACGATCGTGCATTTGGCGATCGCGACATTCGTGCAATGCCCGCAGTGCAACTTTGCACGATCGCGACTTTGCATGATCGTGACTTCTCCCTTCCTACTTTTCTTCTTCCCACCTGAATTGATAAAATGGGCATAACTTTCACTACAAATATAGGATTAAGGTCATTCAAAGACCATTTCGAAGAGAACTTCTAGACCTACAACTTTCATAAAGATCCAAAATGATATTTTACCTACAAAAGGGTTAAATTTTCAAAACAATGCAGCTTTCCCGAATGTCTATCCTATGCAATATCACAAACTTCTTTTGATCATATCTCTCAACTTCAATATCCAAAAATTTCATACTTTATATCAATGGAAAGCTAAACAGATAAACTACAACTTTTAAGAAGACAACTTTGTCTAATTCAGCCTAGATCAATCCAGATTTTCCGCTAAAATTAGAACCCAATTTGACCCTTAAGAAAAACTTGAAATTTGTCCCAAATTCACTTCCTCTAATGTAATATCATTAAAAACAATTTAACTACCAACTTTGCTTCATTAAATGCTTTAATCTCTACTCATTTGATTCATCACCTACATCCAATTCTCATCATCCACAATCTCCTATCTTTCATTTCCATAACCTCTCACTTATAAGCCACAACAATTCATGTTCAAAGTTCATCAACTTAATTGGATAACTTTTCCAAGTACATCTAATTTCAACTCACATCATCCATACATAATCCATATTTCATTAACAACAAAATAGAAGTTTACAAAACTTTAATGGCATGCCAAGCCATATTACATCATCGGTATCAAAACCAAATTACAAAAGATATCAAACCTAATAATTCTCAAAATGCGTCTAAAGTCTTGCTTTTACAAAATCTAACTTAATATACAGAAACATTGCAAAAATAGAATAATGTCTCGACTTTTGGTTACTCGATCTCATTTTCTTCACTTGAAGATGGGATGAAAAGAGGGTGAGCCTGAAAACTCGTGGGTAACAGTTTATAAAGGAAAGATAAGCAAAAACCTTTGAAAACATTCACTTGTCATAGAAAATTCTGATTGAATCCATAAAGCACATGTTTCTCAAATTCTCATCATGTAGTCAAATTCACAAACCTCAAAATATGAATGCATCAAACTTGTTCACATATCACAATCACATAAGCACATCAGAATGGTTTGGGTAAATCCATAAACATGACGAACTACACATTTTCACATAATAGTCCTGTGTGGTATTAAACTTGGGGCACTATTTGTTGGGACCCGATTTTGGAACCAGACCCCAACCAGTAAAACGGAATCCTAAACAAAAAATAAAGTGACGGAAAACTAAAGAACGGATCTCAAAGCTGAAAGTGGGCCAAAAGCAAAGACAAACGTAGGCGAAAGTTGGATCAAAAAGCGAAAGAATCCAAAGCGAATCGAATTGGCTCGGAATCAATGCAAACAAACGGTTCAATCGCACTAAAAGTCAAATTCTGACATCCGGGAATGCAAACTATTTAGGAAAACTAGCGTTGGAAACCAATAAGACATTTAATCTAAGCAAATCCAATCTGGTATAAATTTTTTTCTTTTCTTTTTCATTTTATTCATCTTTAATCAATGGCGTGCCCACGTTTCAAAAGCGTGCCCAAGTTTCAAAACAATACAAAATTCTAAATAGAATTTATCAATTCCACAAGCTCAATTTATTTCATTCTTCTTTTTTAGTCATTTTTCATAAAAAAATCTTGCACATACAAAAATAAATACCATCAATTCTCAAACAACTAGCACTTTTATATTTCCAGCTCAATCAACACAATTCATCGGACCTCGTATCCAGAATCCTAATACAATCAAACACATTCGTATTCCCATAGCACTTCAATAATTCTCAATCAATCAACATCATCGAACCTCCTGTCCGGAATCCAAATGAAATCAAATCATAATCATACACAAACCATAATTCACCATACACAATTTCATAATTCACGTCCTTATACAAATTTATAAATCATTTACATATTCCAAATGAAGCGCATTATCAAATAATAGTGGCATTTTCAAGCCACAAATACAACATCAATTTCATAAACCCAAGAATACAAAGATATAAAAATCTCCAAAATACCCAACATAAGCCTAAGCTCTTATTTTTACAATAATCTAACTTAAACA
>JANVCQ010000231.1:7699226-7716696 GCA_025531925.1 Erythroxylum plowmanianum
GCACAAAGATCATGAATTAAGAGTCAAAAAGTGCATGAACAGTGATGAAAGTATAGCTAATTATCAAGATAAACTTGACTCAATCAACTAGTCACGAGCACTTATTGGAAGTAATATAAAGATCACGAGTTAAAAAGCCCACCTCAATAATTATTAGGTCAAGTTTTATACAGTCGAAGTCTAACATATTGACCACTAATCTGGTTGTCAGTTCTTTCTAAATAATGGCAAGTATAAATATGATGTAAAACAAACTTTTAGATATCCAATTTTATTTTATGATATTTACATAAGACTTTTATTATTGACCAAGCAAACAAACAAGCATGTACCAAAAGACATAGGAGTTACTAGTGTAATGTAAAATTAAGAGTAGATTCCAAATCAAAGACTAGTGAGAAACATTTACTTTTTATATATCAAAATAAAATATGTATACTGCCTCTTACGACTTATAAGTTTCAAATCGCATGTTAATACATGGAAAAGAACTTTTCTTTCCATTACAATAATTGAGTTCATGTCCACCAAAGAGTGCCTCATAATAAAAAAAATTATTTTGGCAAAACATTATTTTGCCTCCAAGCCGGACAATAATACGTTCGGACGTATTTAAGAATCATACATGTTGATAATATATTTTTTTAATTTTTCACATCTTGTTAATATGAAAATAACTTAATTTGTAACCCTTGAATTTATACATCTTATTCAGTTACGCATTTCTTAATTCTTAGTACTTACCAAAGAATGGTACCGTAATAATGTTCCATTAAATCAGTCTTCCAGTTTTTTAAATTTTATTTTACTACTTTAATATTGAAAATAACATTATATTTGCACATCAATCATTGAGAGAAATAAGTTCTCATAATATCGATAAATACGGTGATTAAGAAATAACATTTCAAAGTGTGAACAAATTTATATATTCAGACTAGAACAGTACTAGATATCTATTGAAATAGCAATTAGCACTAGTAGGATAACAAATCCCTTCAAATATACAAACAAATCAAATGTACAAGCAAGTTGCATTTGCTTCGTAAAGATGTTTCTTAAAACGATGGAATTTGAACAAAAGAAAAGGTGTGGAATTAGCACGTATTTCTTGCATAAGAAAACGAAAATAGAATTCACGAAAGCAATAATGCATTTTGCTCATTTGTGTTAACATTATGGGGTAGTAATCTACTTTTAGTTGTGAAGTAATTGAAGAACTCAATTGATAACTAGAAGGTACGATGAACAAGAAAATGAAGTTGACATCGTTTTTAGTATGTATCGGATTTTTCGCTCTTTTGCAGAGCAAGAAAGATGTTTCGAGTTGGACAACGTTTTAATTATGTATTCTGCGCATATTTCTAGGAAAACTGTTGGTCTTGGACAGCATAAATTTTGAAAACGCTTTAATGATGTTCCTGCGCCAAGGATGCATTATCTATGGAGTCTGCTAAAAAGCACCAGTTTGGATGAGTCAATCGTATCATGTCCAAGTTCGCTTTTCGTTCACAAGGAAGTGCCAATCTTTGATATAGGAAATTGAGAAAGACAAACTCCTCTATGCTTTTTCTTAGAGGTTTGGATCCATAAGATTAACGTGAGAAACATACCATTCGATTAATATATAGAACAAATTATCTTTCACAAAAAAAGAAGAAGAACAAATCAATTAGAGTTAGCTTATCAATATATCCCACCGAGAGAATAATATCACCCAACCAATACCTTCATATTTTCTCGTTCAACTTTTTTTTTTTTTTTTTTTAATCTTTGTAGCTTTTAGTTTCTATAAGATGGTGACGAATTAACAGGAAAAATGACTTGTAAAATGGACTCAAAAAAGAATCAATATTCCTCAGAAACATCGATGATGGAGGCGGGAACATCACGGTAATCTTTATAGAACGTATATATATATATATATATATATATATATATACCCTTAATGTGTTTTTTCCCCCCATATCTTGACAAAAAAGAGAAGGAAACAAAAGCCAAATTAACGGATCTCCAGCATATATTAAACAGATTTAGGATCTCCCACCTGCACACCAAATCTGCTAGTAGAGCAAAAAATTAATTTTACTGGGGACAAGTTTTTACTAAATATTAAAAATATATATAGAAGGTGAAGAAACTTATTGGTCACAAATAGGAAAAAATTTCTAATGAAATGAATATAATTATATTTGTTGGGATTCACATGATATTTCCTGATAAAATATTAATTTCTGATAGTTCTTAATATTAAAAATAATCATATGAAAGTAAGAAATCTTAATCATGAAAACGAAAATGATTGTATGTATATCAAATTTCAGAAAGAAAATTGGATTATATAATTAAAAATTAAAAATAATTTAAATTTATTCATATTTATAAAAAGAAAAATCATGTATTACAATATTTTACGGTAATTATATTTATTTTAGTCCATTGTACTTTCTAAAAATAGGTATCATAACTCACAAAGTTATATTTGCAAAGCTTTAGTAATGAGTAATTTAAAAAAAAATATTGAATGGAAATATTATATTTGAGACAACAAATCATCAAATACAATGAGCTAAATATCGTAATTCAACATTCCACCGTTTTACAAGAACAAAAACCTTTATATTGTTTGTGATCATATGATTTAACAATCAAAAATCTAATAGAAATGGTGAACTAAATATACCGATCGAGAAGGATAAAATCATGCAAATAATCCATGTGAAAGGGTCGTGGGATGTGCGGAATATTTAACAATTGTTCCAAGAACCTTCAGCGATGTGTGGAATATTTACCAACTGGCCTTTGCTATAACCATCCAAATCAGTAGTCTCCAAACAGGATATCTCAGAAATATGTAGAACTGACGTGAATCAGAGGATGTTCTTATTTGTGGAATATTGTAGATTAAAAGTTGGCATCCTAAATTACTAAATTTGTTTTGTATTAGATTTGTAGATTAATAACTAGAAACCGCGTTAACTAATAAGGCATACAGAAGCACAGAGAAGTATAAGCTAACAAATATAAATACAAGGTTGTGATTCTCGTACGCCGTCTGCCTACAGGGATAGCACAAAATTGAGGTCCATTCTCTTCAAAACAATCCCAAGTCTTAAGCATTGTCTTTTTCATGATACAACCATATAAATATTGCACACTCAACCCGAGCAGCAATTCAACACACAACAAAGCTCAAAAGGAAAAGGATGGAGTCGCCTTTCTCCCGCTGGCTACAGTCTATGTTTATCCTATTTCTCTTCTTATATACTTCACCAGTACTGTTGCATGCAAGACATCCTCCTAAGCAAAGTCGTCGGAATTCGACTGTCTATTCGGCCAAAGGGCAAGCAGAAAAGCTCATAAGAGCACTGAATTTGTTCCCAAAACATGAGGTCAACCTGATCGCTTATAATGAAGACTCTTTGCCAAATGCTTCAGGAATTGTTGAGAAACAATTGAAACTTCATATTCTTGGTGACCCTGGGCCTTCTGTCCAAGACTTGGGTCACCATGCCGGTTACTATCGCCTTCCCAACACTGTAGGAGCAAGGTAACTAGGCTCCCACATCCTGTAAGAAAAAGCCTGTCCATTCCTGCTCAAGGCTATTGTCTGGTTTCTATTGATTACGAATTTAAGTTTTTATATTATATATGCTGCTAACTGGTTGTTCAACTTATCTGCAGAATGTTCTACTTTTTCTTCGAATCCCGAAACAGTAAGAATGATCCTGTTGTGATATGGTTGACTGGAGGGCCTGGGTGTAGCAGTGAACTGGCACTGTTCTACGAAAATGGTCCTTTCCAGATTACAAGCAGCCTAGCTCTAAAATGGAATGACTTTGGTTGGGACAAGGTGTGCATTCCTAATCATTATGCGATTTTCTTCCTTCGATTGTTGAACCCTGTTTTCTTCTCAGGTTCAACGTCGCGGAATTTTTCAATTTAACTAAATGGAAACTTGTCGTCCTTCAATTCGCAGGCATCAAATCTGATATACGTCGACCAGCCTACTGGAACTGGCTTCAGTTATTCTACAAGCGACAGCGATATTCGAACCGATGAAGCCGGTGTTAGCAATGACTTGTACAACTTCTTGCAGGTCAGTTCACTTCATCGTCAATTGCTAGTTTAGAATTTATAACAAGAGCGTGACACTATTGTATAACGATAGGCCTTCTTCAAAGCACATCCTGAGTTCGCCAAAAACGATTTCTATATAACCGGAGAATCTTATGCCGGCCACTACATCCCTGCTTTTGCCTCTCGGGTCCACCAAGGGAACAATAACAATGAAGGAATCCCCATAAACCTCAAGGTTAGTTCTTGTACATAATTGCAAATCAAGGACTGCTGATGTCAACCTTTTAACCTTATGGGAATGGGAATTTTCTCAGGGACTTGCCATTGGTAATGGCCTTACGAATCCAGCCATCCAATATACAGCATACCCGGAATTTGCTTTGGCTAACAAATTGATTCAACAATCTGATTATGACGACATCAAGGCTTTGGTTCCAGATTGTGTGCAACAAGCAAACTCGTGTGGTAATTTGTGTATCTGTTTTTATACATCAGTATCAATCTTTTGTGTAGAATGTTCCCGTAAGTAAGTTGTACTTGAAGATAGCATTTCCTCAGCAGGCAATCACACTTGACTTTATTAAATTGCTCCAACGTATATAGTGATCTTCTGCTTGAATGCTTTGTTTCTCAGATTCTACAGGTGACGAAAACGACTGCTTGTCTGCTTATTCCTCTTGCAATAATATATTCGAATCCATCCTAGAAATCGCTGGAAATATAAATGTAAAGAAGAAAGCAAACCAACAATTATATTAATAATAATTTTTGATGTAGTTCAATCATTTAAGGAGATTTCTCCGCTGTTTTATATCTGCAGTACTATGACATCAGAAAGACATGCCAAGGCCAGATGTGCTATGACTTCTCGCGAGTGGATAATTTCCTGAACCAAGGTACAGTTAAGAAGGCTCTTGGAGTGGGAGACATAGATTGGATTTCATGCAGCACTGAGGTGTATCAGGCCTTGCAGACAGATTGGATGAAGAATCTTGAAAAAGGAATTCCTGCTCTTCTTGAGAATGGAATTAGAGTGCTTGTATATGTTGGAGAGGAGGACCTGATATGCAACTGGCTCGGTAAGCCTCCTCATATTGTGGTATACTCAGAAAGGACCCAATTGCAAAGTAGTTTATGCAATCAAAACGTTCGTATGTACTTGACACAGGAAATTCTTGGTGGGTAAATGCCATAAAATGGTCTGGCCAAAAACAATTTGTAGCTGCCCCTTCAGTTCCATTTACTGTTGAAGGCTCTGAGGCAGGAGAGCTGAAAAGCCATGGACCTCTCTCCTTCCTCAAGGTTAGGCTATATATCTCAGTACTCTGGAAATTTTTCTCTTGCAATTTTGATAAGCTGATAGCTCACTCTGTCAAGTGTATGATCGACGTCTATAACAAAACTAGGTTCACAGTGCTGGTCACATGGTGCCAATGGATCAACCAAAAGCTGCATTGGAGATGCTAAAGACCTGGATGCAGGGCAATCTAACCCTAGTCAACTACTAAACGCCAATCGGTTCTGCCTTTTCAGTTTGTCATTAGATGATATACAGTTTAACGAATCTATGTTGTCTCATCTTATATTCCATCTAAAGCAATTTTCAGATGTAAAATTATAAAAAAATTTCAATTCAATAAGAAATTAATTTTCTAACCCTCAAATTCTTATTTTTACAAGTGGTACTATATTATTACAAGTTAGGTTTCTGAATTAAAAGTGGTACTATATTATTGCTAAAGGTGTTGTCGAATCATGTTGTTCCTTTCCCTCTTAATAGTTTAAAGTAACATACTACGATGAATGAGTGAAATTATAAACCCAAAATATGAACCTAACCAATCTTCTTAAACCACAATCTCTCCTAAATAATAATTTTTTAATATTATATGTATATATACTCTATTCCATTATAAATTATTCCATTCTATTAAAAATCTTATGTCCAACAAATCATAATCTTAATCGCATTTTTATTTTTCAATTTTGAAAATCTATATTATTTAAAATTAATTATATAGTTTCTACTTTGGACCCATTGACAACTCTACATGGAAGATATCGGAAAAAATGATGATGTTGACTTAGTTTACTCTATCTAAATTCTTATGAGAATATTCAAAAAAATACTAAAATATAAACAGATCATGTCTTTATAAATCTTTTTTTAATTCATACCTTCGTAAGTAATTTTACATATAAATAACTAGTATTAAACAGTTAATTATATCAAACATACAATTGATATATCCATTAGTTTATTCAATTATATCAGTCTATTATTAACTAACAACTAATAGAATTAACTAACAATTAATGCAATTCATTGATTGCCAAACAAAGCCAAAATATAAATGTTGAAGATATTTCTGGCTATCAGTAAAAGCTCTATAATACAACTTGAATAAATCAAAAGAGTAAGAGTAACATAGAATTAAACTCACATGCACAGTAGCATTGATTCGTTCTTCTTCCAAACAGAATTGTATGTTTTTCCTTTCTTTATGATTTCTTCAATTTCTTTTTAATTTTATCAATAACTCTTATTTATCTTTTCTAACGTAAATTAAAGAAATTAGCATGTTTTTTACATCCGTTTTATTAATCTTCATGGTTTTTCCAATAAATATGAATCTTATTAGATAGAAAACCTATACAGATAGAGCGAGAATTATCAGTCATAATTTTCCTAAAACGATTGTCGAACACTTCCAAAAGATTTAGATTGATTTGATGTATTCAAATATTATTAATTGTATGAAATATCATTTTTTTTGTATTCATTATATAATATCTTTAAATATGAATGCTCTTTTAATAAATTTATATTTTAGGATATTTTAATCTATTATTAGTAATTTCTTTGTTAAAGGACATACCATCAATTTATTAAGAAGAGTAACAATGTTAACTTGTAATGAAATATGTTCTTTTCTAAAAATTACTACAAAAATTTTATGCGTATAATTATTTTACATCATCATTTCATATTTAATTGAATACTATGTACCTGAAATTGTGTTAAAACAATAGAGTAGCACTTCCCTGTGAAACGAGTTTCTAGGGAAAAAAAATTACATCAAAGGAAAACATGGCTAACAAACCTCAATGAGGCTAATCTCGTTTGTTAGGATCGGAATTGCGAGGACAAAATTGAGGAATCATGCAAGTAATAAAATGATTCATGGGGAAATGTTTGAAGGATTTGAAGATGATGCTCCATCAGCTCTTTCCTTCAATGTTTTCTCCAACTCTTGATCAACTTTCCAAAATGCTGCGGTAACTGGCTCCAGTTTTTCATAATCCAGCTCGTTTGTGATAACACTCCACCAACCCTTAGTGTATCCGTGGCTCACCATTTCTCCAAGTTCCTTAAAATTTTGCTTCATCAAGTCTAGATGTTCCATTGCTTGGTTGAGTTCTTGGGTCAACTCATTCACCTGCATCTGCCTGTATGCCTCTAGAATCGCTTCCATGGCTTCATCTTGATTTTCATTTCCACCAAGCAAGCGATTAGCAACTACGTCAATGGACGGATGAGCAAACGTAAAAGGTTTACCTGTAGGAGACAACACTCCGAATGCAATTTCACCACCAGTCAGTGTGACCAATTCGCTTGCTTTTTTATAAATACCTGATTTTCGCTTTGAGAAGGTTATAATTCTATCGCTTTCACTTTCGATTCTTTTTATTTCAATTTTCTGTTTCCCTTTTGTCTTTTTCCCCTCCATTGTTGAAATTTTGGAACCTGTAAGAAGTATAACAAGATAAGTGATAGGTTTGTAATATTCCTAAGAAGAATCTAAGTGAAGATATATTTTCTTTGTTTAAACTGGGGTGCTGCGGGCATATTTATAAGATGATAAACCCTAAAGAACTTAACAATCAAGTTATTATTTGTGCTCCTTTCCTTTCTGAGTGAGATTTTTGTGCTAAAAATGGAAAAACTTATCATTAGGTCTTCAATTAACTATTAACAACCCATTTAATTTTATGCCAATTGCATTTCTTAAGAGAAAATAGATGTTCATATACGATAATGTTTACTAATTACAAACACAAAATAATTTATATTTAATTTTTTGGTATCAAATCTACAATTTCCTTATGACACTAGTTGAGCCCAAACCTTGTCTCCTCTCTAATCTATTTTCGACAGGTAGGCATCTTAATTTTACATTGATGAAAAACTAAGCAATGCTCAGGGGCAGCATTCATAGCCTATCATTATATTTGTAATTAAAAATATGTCTCTGCAGTCGAGCTATTCTAGTTAAAGAAACATTAGTCCAATGTTAATTTAGTATTTGCATGTTCACAATTACGTCAGCATTCCTTGCGTTGATGGTAAATTAAAAAGGGTATTGCAAAAGCAAGTACATCTTTACATTTTTGGGTCTTTCAGATTAGATCTGCCGATGCAAAAGAGAATTGATAGAAATATTCCACCCTCGGGTTTATCACGTTTGAAGCAGGACGTCCTTAAAAGACACTCCCCGAAATCGACCATAAAGGCAAATATCTTTTCCCTTTAATCAATTTCTACCGCCTGATAGAATTCTTTTATCTACATGCACTACCTACCAACGCATATTCTTCACCTTCTTTTCTTATTTGAAGAGCAAGCAATATCTTCTTTTTCTCCTTTCCGAAAATAGTCTTGAAGCTAATGTTAAATCAGTAGTCGAAATGTGAAATGAATGATCCCTTCATGTTCGCGTCTTGCACCTGCGCGCACAACAATCGGATCATGTCTTGTAGTCTTGTAGATGAGCCTGTCATATTAGTAACAATTTTGTGATGGAATCTTTGAACTTTTTAATGAAAAACGAACAGTAAAGTTATCCAAGATGTAACCAATGTACTGATTATCCAAGATGTAACCAATGTACAGAACAGTAAACTTTTTCTGTGGTGAATTTGCATACAACTCAATGTACTGATTATCCAAGATGTAACCAAAATCATTATCTTAAAAGGAAGTCGAGAACTCTGAACCCATAGAATCTATTACACTAAAGTTATTGAAGCTGTAATGTAGGTCAGAGTTTTATGCTTCTTCCAAGTCAAGATGCCTTAAGACGTTGGAGTAAAGTCATTGCATAAAGACAGATGTATAAACGTGTCATATGTAGAGTAGATCGAGGCCATCAGAGTTCAATTAAATGAAGATCCTTTTAAGATAATGGCATCTTACACGCAAGAGAATTCTACAAATCCCCATTTGTTTATTCGTTGCAACGAGCAGACCACTCTCGCTCTTATGTTTATAATAAAGTTATAACCGAACCCCACAAAGAAACCTCGCTTGCAATCTTATGCTTCCTTGAAAGTGAAGGAGAATTTCCTTAAATAAAGAGAATATGAAAATAACATATAATCCCATGGTTGGTTGGCTTTCATCCTTGTGATTATTTTAATCAGGTTAGAACTTAGGAAACTGTGTGTACGTCGGGCTAATGATTGTTGATTCGTCAAAAGAAAACAGCAATATTGGGTGGAAGGAATGAATGATTTCATTCATTTTTATAGGCCGTTTCCTAAGTTCATTCATAAAAGCTAATTTCAATCATCGATAGGCAACAAAATGTCTACATACAAAAATCACATCCTTTTTTGCGCTTGCTTTCCCACAAGAGAAGGTTTAAGATTCGTTTGTATGGGTAATTAATTCAAACTTGTACGCTATAAAGTTCAGGGCATTAGAAAAAGTGTCTCCTGTAAAGATGATTGATTGTTACACGAATTCTGTATATAAACATCATTCAGGAAGCACAATATCTACTTGTAAATCTTTTATTAAGCAACAGATATTCTCCTGTCCCCGCTTGCACTGTGTTGAACACAACCTTCACCTCAAGTTTCCAGTGAACTAATTAGCCATTTCTTCTTTTCATACAGAAGGTTAAAATTTCATAGCTCAAAAGCAATGGCATCTATTTTCTCTTGCATTCTGCTTTCTTTATGCCTTTTTGTCTTTATTATTTCACTAAAGTCGGAGGCAGTGTCTCCTGACGAACCAGAATGCTTCTCTTCAACGAGCAACTCGCCGAGAGGGCGGGCAGAGAAGCTCATAAGAGACCTCAATTTGTTTCCAAAACATGGTATCAACATAGGCATAGATGATGACTCTTTGGTCGGCGCTCCAGTGATTGTTGAGAAGCAATTCAGTTTCGATCTTCTTGGTGATATTGCGCCTTCTGTTAAAGACTTGGGCCACCATGCTGGGTACTACAGGCTTCCTCATACTAAAGCCGCAAGGTAATAAAGCATTTTATAGCCTGCTCATGGTTATGAATTGTTTCTCGGCTTTGGCTTTGATGGTACAGAGATATACGATTTTGATTGGTTGGCCTTCTCCTATGGACTTTGATAAGTCTTTTGGTTTCTCAGATTGCGCACAAGTTTACATCATACCTTATATTTAGTTTAGTTACA
This sequence comes from Erythroxylum plowmanianum, assembly GCA_025531925.1. Lineage (NCBI taxonomy): Eukaryota > Viridiplantae > Streptophyta > Magnoliopsida > Malpighiales > Erythroxylaceae > Erythroxylum > Erythroxylum plowmanianum. The sequence continues at coordinate 7,709,745 of JANVCQ010000231.1, forward strand.
TAGTGTTTTTTTAATTAATTGGTTACAGAGTTCTGTCACATAGCTAACATTTCTACATTGTTGTCTGAATGTGTTCAGAATGTTCTACTTCTTCTTTGAATCAAGGAACAAGAAGGACGATCCTGTTGTCATATGGTTAAGCGGAGGACCAGGTTGTAGCAGTGAGTTGGCGTTGTTTTATGAAAATGGTCCTTTTCAACTCACCAACAACTTGTCTCTTGAATGGAATCACCATGGTTGGGACAAGGTATGTACTTGATGCTTTTATATGGTAAGACTTTTGAAATGAGTTATCGGCCAAGACATGCTCACCCGTTAGCCCAATTGAGTTGTAGGGTCGTTTTTCAAGTTGAATGCAGACATTACAGTTGCATATTCGCAGGTTTCAAACGTCATATATGTTGACCAACCGACTGGAACAGGCTTTAGTTACACAGCAGATGCTAGTGACGTTAGACACGATGAAACAGGGGTTAGCAATGACTTGTACGACTTCTTGCAGGTCAGTTTCTGGTGGTTTCTACAGCAATAATATTTTGTGCTTCCAATGATGGATTGACAACAGCAAAACTTGAGAACAATATCCCCATAACCTGACTTTTCCAATGATGACGCTAGGCTTTCTTCAAACAACATCCTCAGTTTGCTAAAAATGATTTCTACATAACTGGAGAATCTTACGCTGGCCACTACATCCCTGCCTTTGCTGCTCCGGTGCACCAAGGAAACAAGAACAGAAAAGGCATTCACATAAATCTTAAGGTATCTCTCCGTTTTTTATTCAATTTCAATTCATTTAACTTCATGCACGCTTTATTGGAACCATAATATAGCATAACCAAAGAAATGATTTAACAGGGCTTTGCCATTGGTAATGGCCTCACTAATCCTAGCATCCAGTACCAAGCATACACGGACTATGCTTTAGAAAACAAGTTAATTCAGCAATCCGATCATGATTGGATCAACGGAATGATTCCAGATTGTCAGCAAGCTATAAAAGATTGTGGTTTTTTTTCTCTCTCATTTACTTTGTGCATTGTGTAAAATTAATCCAAAGAAACTGAAGAGATATGTGTCCAACTGTTACATACAAATCTAGAAATCAATGACAATTGATTAATAGCTTGGTTAACTCAATTTCCAATTTCTCAGGCAGCAGCGGTGAATCTGCTTGCGAAAATGCATTTTATGTTTGCACCAGAATATTCAACGAGATCATTAACGTTGTTGGCAATTTGAACGTAAGCAATATTCTGCATATCCTATTTCCATATGAAAAAACAAAGCATTCCGATAAAAATAGAGAAGCTGCATAACCAATTTCGTAACATGTGATTTACTTGACTATGCAGTATTACGATATTAGAAAGAAATGCGAGGGCAACTTATGCTATGACTTCTCAAACATGGAAGACTTTCTAAATAAAAAAACAGTAAGGGATGCTCTAGGGGTTGGAAACAGGGACTTCGTTTCATGCAGTAGCGAGGTTTATGACGCCATGATAAGGGACTGGATGAAAAATCTCGAAGTGGGAATTCCTGCACTCCTTGAGGACGGCATCAATGTGCTTATTTATGCTGGAGATCAGGATCTCGTATGCAATTGGCTTGGTAAGCCTTTCCTTTAATAGGTTAAATAATCTGATTCTGTCCCTGTGATGTTACAGGAACCTAATTGATACTGCATGTTCTGACGTAACTACACTTTTGGACAATGGCATTTGGCAGGGAACTCGAGATGGGTCCATGCCATGAAATGGTCTGGCCGAAAGGAATTTGCAATAGCTTCTACAGTTCCATTTTTCAGTGAAGGCCAAGAAGCAGGACAGCTAAAAAGCCATGGACCTCTCAGTTTCCTTAAGGTCTCCCCTCATCCACTCATCCGATTCTCTGTCTCTCATTTGTTTTTGAGAAACTGATTAGACATATAATGACAACCAGGTTTACAAAGCTGGTCACATGGTTCCAATGGATCAGCCAAAAGCTGCATTACAGATGTTGACAAGCTGGACGCAAGGAAAGCTTGCCATGACTAGCAGTAAACACAATGTTGCTCCCAAGTGATCACCTAACCTAAATTTACATTTTCCTGCTAAGCAGTTAGAGAGGATTTCAACAATACCAAATTTCTAGTTTCAGTGTGTTGATCACAAATCCGTCACAGGTATATAATAAAAGATATCTTCTTTTTGTGTATGTGTTTCCGTGTAGGCTCAATTAATCCTATGCTCAGTCCATATCAGACAATTGATTTAACTGGAACCACTAACCCGGTCCCATGTATAAACACATAGAAATTTGCATAGGCAAGCAGCATAACATACATGTACAGGTTTATGGAGGACATATTATTTGCATTACTGCAACAAAGTGAAACAGAGGCTGCTAAGAGATGTCCCAAGTCCCTAATGCTAGACGAATTTTTCATCTTGTTAAACTATTCCTCAGGACATTAAAAATACGACCAAGTAAATTTATCATCCGCCAGCCACGCTCATCAGCTGCACAGGAATATAAACAGAAATAGCTATCCCACAAGAAAGAACAAACAACAAGTGCTTAATCAATCCACATCATACCATCGTTTAATAACAACTTTTGAACATAAAGTATGGTGAACAGAATTATACAAGAAGGTATTAAGAGCTTGCTCTTACTCCATACAATTTTCTCAAACTTTCAATTGCAGGCTGGAAGCCAGACCTTAATGTCACGACAGATACTACCCGCAAGTGTTGAGCATTACCACTCTTCGGCTTAGACAATGTCATTCTAAACATTTCTCCTTCCAGGATTCTATCAGCATCCAGAGCTGCAAAAGGCATAACATAATCAGTTGCCCGAGTCTTTATAATACATCCAAAAGTAACCGAGTGATTTGGTGATCACTTCAGCATTAACGAAAAGTTCTTCTACTGTAAATTCACGGCAACACAAAATTCTATAACGATTTTTAGAAGGTATAATTATTAAGTTTATGTTTCAAAAGACAAGTGAACTTCATCAAAAGCCGAATAAGTACCAGAAAAAGGGTGAAACTTGGCAAAGTCGAAAAACTCGTCAGCAGAGCAACCGAACAATACCCTGGCAGCCCTATCAAAGCATACGACATTGCGAACCTCTGTATCGGTGGCAATTGACACCTGCCCATAATTCACCCGAAATAGGATATCCAGGAAATCCATCACGAAAACCAAGAAAACAAGGAGAGAAAAAAAGAGAGAGAGAGAATCAAAAAAAGAGGAAAAGGACTTACGAGAACCCGAAAGAGGCGTTTGAAGGAGGAGAAAGTGCCAATGTTGTAATGGGAGCAGAATTTGCAGATGGAATTGGGGCTTTCAGGAAGAGTTCTCTCGCAGAGAGAACAGGCTCTGTACCAGAGTTGGTTGGAGTGGTCTATAGCGATAACTGTACACATCACTGTTGTTGTTGCTGCTGCTGCTGCCACTGTCTCCTCCATGGTCTTACTTCTTCGCATAAAGAGGAAGCCCAAAGCTTGTTCCTTTGCCCCCCAAAAGCTTCTCGAGTACGAGGGGCTGGTTCAGCCGAACGAGGGATGATTCTATTATTAAGGCTTACGCCTTTTGGGCTTTCTATTCTCAAACACAAATTCTAACTCATTAATGCTATATGAAATACTAATCAGGCATTGGCATTCTGAAAATAATTTTAGGACTGACAAGCCAAGTGCAGGAGAGCATAACCAGACTAAGTTTGCTTGCAGTTTCTTACCCAACAGGCAGAACCTTTTTCATTGCAACAAGAAGGTGAATTGACAAAACTCATCGAATAGGCAGCCATGCTCCCGAGAAAACATAAAAACCAAATAAAGTGCTTCTGAACCATAACTATTGAGCATTTCAAAGAAGGTTCATGTTGAATGGAAAAGGACGCTTCATATGGTACAAGGAAAGCCTTGCAAACTCAACTACTGTCTGAATTCACTCGTAGGAATTCATTTGTCTGGGAACTCAATGCCAGGAGCTAAAATTCTAGCTCACCTTACTCCTGTCACAGAAACTTTACATCCTAATATGTTTGTCAAGACATTATTAACTCCTAAAAAAGTTATCTTTTTTAGCAGAACAGGTTTCATTAACTCGAGCATCATGCAGTCGGAGTTGAATTATTTCTTTTTCCGCAAGAAGTGACTTCCAGAAGGGATCTAACTGCTTTTGGCCAGGCATGAGAATGAAAATCATAAAGTGAATCAAATGAACTACATTGAACGCTTGCATCATGAAGAGGAGATAGCCCATCACGCAAGAGCCAATAAATGATTGGAATGACTGTAACCATGTATACAAGGAGTATTTAAAAACAGATTTCGCACATTGCACAATACAACATTGCAATAGAAATGTATACCCTCACGTTGCAGCAGTTTGAGAATGGTTGTATACAGATTGCTGAAGTACATGACTACTGTTGGAATGTGCTTGGAATATTTGGAAGCCTTTGTCAAATACAGAACTCACAATGGAAAAGTTATCCATGTAAATTCCCAAGTAAGATACCAGAGGTTCACCCCGACTCTTCTCTATAACGAATTTCAGGTGCCGAGATTCCACGGTTGGAAACTGCAAAAGCCTTTGGTAGCCAACTGTGGTGCCATTAATCATTTTCCGCCAATCCCCAACCTTACTAAGGATCTCAAGATGGAATCCAATAATTCGTTGTCCCATGTGAATCGGCTCTTGAACTTTCAAAACATTGAAAGAAACTGATTTCTGAAGGGTTAAATGCAGCACCCAATTTGATTCATTCTCCTCAGGAGCCCAATAGGTGAAGATACCTTCACTAAAAATATTGTAGGGGTCAAAGGTATGGCCACCAGCACTTCCTCTTGTACTGCTGGCATTTACAATGGCTGTGCTGGCTAGATTATATGAAAATATGGACCTCCGAAGCTCAGAGAATTCTTGAAGTACTTGTATATCTTCAGCTGATATAAGGCCCGAAGAGTTTGGAGGTACATTTAATAATAAAAGACAGTTTCTTCCCACAGATTTGTAGTATATGTCAAGAAGCTGCTTTGCAGACTTTGGCACTTCTGATGCATGCCAAAACCAGCCTGGTCTTATGGATACATCACACTCTGCTGGCACCCAGTCATGACCAAATGGGTCTCCTCCCTGTGAATACCTAGTTCATTGTCAAAAAGAAGAAAATGAATTCTGGCATTTAAAGTTTTACTTCACGATCATTTCCATTTTTATCTCTTAGCCTTCTAAATTAGGACATGAAGATATTGAATAAAGATCTTTTTCATAAAGGAAAGGAATACTTAGCAAGGCAAGATTCTGCTGGTTAAACTACAACGAACCTTATCAACCCAGTTAAGCAACTAACTCTAATTACTTTGCTACTAAATCCACGAATAAGAAAATAATTTGATTGTAATTTCTGAACCTTTAAACCTGAAACCCTATAAAAGCATTTCTCCAAATAGATGAACATTACAAAGTCTGACATGCAAATGACCAGCAAAACTATGAATAAGTCCAGTGCCTTTGGAATATGGCAGCACAATTCTGTAATGATGACTATGCTAGTATTTTTTTAGAAGTCGTTGATCAGATTGTCCAAGAATGAGAACTGTGAGGTTACAAACCAATAAATCCATTTCTTAATCTATAATTAGGGTTAAGGCTGCGTATTTCTGGACCTTCCTAGACCCCTCATCTCAGTGAAATTTTCTACTGTGATATTGTCGTTGATATAGTTTTGAAATATATATCCTTCTTTGATAAATTCAGTCTGAAATCTATATTATTCAGTTTTGAAGGATGGAAAAGGCTAAATTTTGCTCAGTCAAAAGCTCTCTATTAGAAGGAAAGAAATGATTAATCAAAACAGAATCAGATTCTGACTTCAGTCCCAATTGAAGGATTGACAGCAATCAAGAATGAAGCTAGACAAAACAACATATAATCCACTTCAGCTAAACACATCACCATATAAACACTCTTTCAGCCGCACATTATGTCTATCAAATCCTTGCATTCAATCCCATCGTTACATTAACAGGTAAAAGAGATACATTTTATTTTAGTAGAATAATTAATAAAAGTTCTCCAAATAAACAAGTTATATTTAAGCAAATTAGGGCAACATTAAGAAGAATGAAAGAAAATTCAAAACCTTGCAATGAATTTATCTACATAAGAACTAGACCCTAAGCAAGATGAGCATAAAAATAAGAAGGTAGGAACAAATGAACTTACTTGGGATCTGTACCTCCGATCTTCACAGCACTTCGATTAAAAAGGGACCAGCAAGTGGAGCCAGCTACTCCCCTCTCATCACCAATCCACCTTGTGTCAGGACCAGCATCAGAAAAAATAACAGCTTCTGGCTGAAGTTGACGTATGAGACTAAACCATCCATCAAAAAAGTACTCAATGTCCTTTTCTTCCTCCCCTTTTGCACCATCCAACCACACCTCCTTGATCGATCCATACCTGTTGCAAAACTTTCTTTTATTAAAACATGTTGCAATATGAATAGCATGGAATGACTGTAAACATATCTCCTGCTTTCCCTTAATGGCGTCACCGAAAAGCAAGAGCTAGTACATCACCAAGAATAAATTCACTGGAAGACTTGATATTTTCCTAAATGATAAATCAATTCTTCAGTTCTTCTCACAGAAAGTGAAAAGCTAACAAATTGCATGGAGCAAGAATCCCAAACTTTCACTTCCAAATTTTGTGAAGAAAAATGATCATATAACCATCTTTAGCCAAGCTAAAGTTCAGGATAGAGGAATTCTGGAAATGCCGAGGCATGGTGACGTAGTGTGGGAAGGAAAAACAAAGATAAGTAGAATAGAATGGGCTATAATTGATGTAGATTGTAGCTGGAACTTAAAAATAGGGCTTAGGGTTTGTAGAAAAACCTCTAAAAGCATAAAATTATTTGATTAATAAAAGACATACCTAAAAAT
>JANVCQ010000231.1:7759374-7776596 GCA_025531925.1 Erythroxylum plowmanianum
TTTTTAAAGAAAAAGATTACACAATTCAACCCCCCTTCTTGTGTATTTGATTATCATTTACTAACGTGTGATTCACTTCAGATACATTTATTATGAAGACATCGAATTTAAATTCTATCTTTAAGAGTCTCAAATTTTGACATGAAATTTGGAACTAGGTGCAGAAAAAGCTGTGGATGAATGTTTATGTTGTGTTATGTTTTGAATGTATAAGAATGTGTTATATTTTGGGTGTTTATGATCAAGTGTGGAATATGAAATGTGTATGGATGATGTTGAGTGGAAATTGGGTATAGTTGAAGAAATTATCCATTTGAGATGATGAGTCAAAGAATTGAGAATTGAGAGTGAATGAAATTTGATTAGTGTTTGAATGGTTATGGAGTGACAATTGCATAAGAAGAGGTAAATTTGGGAAGAATAAGAGTATATGTGATGTTAGAATGGGTTTAGGCTCCTTTTTAGGGGTTTTGGAGATGAAAAATTTAGTAAACCCGAAGGTTACATGGTCAGGTCGTGTAGATTCACACGGCCCGTGTGTTTTTTATGCAGAAAACACAATCTGACCCGAAAGACACACTGTCTGACCGTGTGATTTCACACAGCTGTGTGTCTCTAAATAACAGAATCTCCTTTCTAAGTCTTCATGAAAGTTGTAGATATAGAAGTCCTCTTCGAAACCATCTAAATATGACTTTAATCAGACATATATAGAGAAAGTTATGCCAATTGTACCAAAATATGTACAATAGGATTGAGGATATAATCATGTTTGATTAATTTGGCCATAACTTCACCATCTGACCTCCAAATGAAGTGATTCTTGAACCAATGGATTCCTAACACATTTTTGAATCTATACATGAAACATTGTAGCATTTTTAATTGATTTGGAAAAGTTTGATAGGAATAAAGTGAAGGAATCTGTTGGAAGTGTATGAACTGGTGTTATTTCACTGAACATGTCTGGATATTTCGGTTATATCTTAATCTTTAGTCATCCAAATGAGATGGTTTTTGATTTGGAGTAAAGTAGAGAAATAGGAATACAAATTACATGAAGAAGCCAAATTTTGATATAGTCTCTAAGACTTCCAATTTCAGGATGGAAATTAAGGATATTGTACTATTTTAGTATAAGAACAATAGACTCGAACTTTAGTTTTGGAGAAATCTGAAAGTGATTGAATGAGTAATGAATTTTGATTTCGATGGTCTTATTGAGATATAAGCTTAAGTGTAAATTATACTTACGTGAGTTTCGGTATAGAATGAATTATATCATGAGGATATTGGAAAAATACCCGGGATTGTTATGAACATGCATGGTACATATTTCATTGCACAAATGTGCATTATTAAACACTTATAATAGTGCAAATTGTGATATGTGTATGTTTTGCATGATATAGAAGAACATATTGAGCGCCATCATCCTGAGATTTCCAGACCTTGGAAGCAAATGCTAATCTGGAGTATACTGTAAGTAGACCGAGACGGTCTCATTTCATTATTTGTTTTATTTTGAATTTTGTATTGATTAACTACTGAGTGCTCATATGAACGTGAATGATTGTGTTGAATTATGGACAAGAGGTTTGATGTTTGTGATGTTGATTGGGATATTGAAGTGCTACTTGTATGTGCATGAGATGAAATAAGTGTGCATTATATGATTGTTAAATGTTGGACCACGATCCGATGACAAATGTGTTTTGAATGTGCATTTGCATATGTATGAAAGTGTGATTCTCAACTTAAATGTTGAAAGTCGGACTAAGGTCCAATGATATATGAATGTGAGTGAATGGGAATATGCAAATGTAATTGACACATTCTATTTCATGAATGCATGAAACATAATGGAGTTGTGACCAGAGTAGCTACCGATCAGAGCTTAAAGCTCAACATGTAAAAAAGAGCCTCGAGCTCAAAAGTGATTTAGAGCCTCAGGCTCAATGTTTAATGAGCCCAATATGGGATAGTTATCAATGAGCCCCCTATATGGGACAGTTATCAATGAGCCCGACATCCAATAGATAAGGGATAGTTAGGCACTCGGTCACAACAAAGTAATAAATAGAAAGTGGGTCTCATGTGCACTGCATATGCATAATATGAATAATTAAATTGTATTGAGTGTGAAATGTGAAATTATGTGAATTATGTGTTACGTGATTGGGTGAGCCATCGATGATGGTCACTCATTGAGTTTGCAAAACTCACCCAAAATTTGCAAACATTTTTCAGGACTCAGAAGAAAACCCCGTTAGGTAATAGGAGTATACCTACTGCATGCGAGTGAAAGGTAGTGGTTGGGATCAATTCGCGTCTGCATTTTATATTTTCATATTTTTGTACAAATTTGTATTCTGTGATTTTTGTATAAATAATGGATTCCAAAATTTTTGTACCATGTGCATACAAATGGATTTATGTTGTAATATAAAGTCATTATGACTAAAATGTTTTATATTTGTAATGGGCCCCAAATGGCTACTGAAATTCTGTTGATTGTATTGTTATGACTGAAAATGTTTATGAAATAAAGCAGGCCCAAATTGTTTACTGATTTTCACGCATTTGATTGGATTGAAAAAAATTTCTAAACTGAGTTTTGACTGATTGAATGCACTAGCACGCCTCGTGGGGCACGGATTCGAATATCACCCACGATGTCTGGTTCGAGTCATGCGGGAGTAGGGTGTTATAGTTCAAGTTCTCATGCTTAGTCTCTATTTGCTCTAACTTAAAGAACACATTTTGTAGACATGAGTCCATTTTATTCCCCATAGCATTCAACTTAGGTTTGTGTCTTCTCTTGATTTAATCTTGAATTAATCCTAACAATGCCTTTTATGATCATAACAAATTCATCTCCCTTATAAAAGAAGATGATGTCCCTTGATTAGACACCATTTGATTGGAAAAATTTCCTCAAGTGTTGCCTTGATCCCCAACCCGTCTAAAATTAGGGTGATCTCTCTAACCTAGATTAAAGGTGTTGGAATAGGGTTCCCTCTTTTGATATTTTGGTCGAGGACAAAAACTTCTTCATATCTAGCATAATTATTAGAGGCATACATCATGGACCCACAATACTCACAACTGACTACTATAGCTTGAGAATGATCCACCTAATTAACTTGCCTAGCCTTTACATTATTTTCCAAAAGATTGAGTCTTTTCTCCACTCAGTTTCCCAAAGCAACAATTTCAGCAAGAATATATTAGGAAGAAATTGAAGAGGTATTGTACACCCTCTTTGTGTCTCCAGATTGAGGGTCATTTATGGCCATCTTTTGAAGTAAGTCATATGCATCACTGGGACTCAATTCTCTAAATGAACCATTTTTCGCGACATGAATTGAGAGCTTATGATGTGGAAGGAGCCCTTCATAGAAAGAGTTCACCATATCATTCTTTGAAATATTGTGATGTGGACAGTGGGCTAAAAGTGTGATAAACCTTGTCTAATATTCATGCATGGATTCATGATCTCATTGCCCAACACTAGTTATCTCCTTTTTTAGCCTTAAAGTTTTAGAGGCGGGAAAATATTCATCTAAAAATGCTCCTTCAACTGATCCCAGGTAAATATGGTGAAATGTTGAGGTAGTATGTAAAGTCATTCCTTAGCTTTTCCTTCTAAAGTGAAGTGAAATGCTCTCCTCAATACGTCTTGAAGATTTGTCGTGGGTGGTTTCATGCAAGAGCACACCATATGTATAGTCTTCAAATGCCTATGTGGATCATCACCTACAAAGCCACGGAATCTAGGTAAGGAAGAAATTAATGCTCCTTTAATTTCAAAATTCACATCATCAGTATAAAAGCCATAAGGGTCATAATCAACATTGGAATTATTAATCTCCCTTATGCTTTTATTATCCTCACCATTATTTCCTATGTCGTTCTCACCATGTCTGTTATTACCATTATCACCATCTATAGCATCTTGCTCTAATTCAAAATCAATAGCAGACAAGTGTTCACTAGAGGTTAGCTCTCTCAGTAGGTTCTTGTTCACTAGATGACAAACTTGACTCTTGTGAAATATGCTCCTCCTCAACAAGAGCTTGACCTGTCCCTTCTATTCTCCTCTCTCTTCTAATCTTTTTCATTAACCTCTCAAGTTCAAGATTTAAAGGATTCAAAGGTAAAGCCCTATCACTCCTAGGCATAAACAATAAAAATAAGAATGAGGTGCAAAACTGACTTACACAATAAGATTCAAGTAAAAAAATTGGAAGAATCTGATGAGTGCAAGTGTGCTTGTGTATGAATGTATGAGTGTGGATGACAATACACTTTATAGTGTATAAAAGAGTGTGAAAAACCTATAATATGTACAATTAATCAAAGAATGTCAAAAACTACACCAATATGTGTAAAGGAGCAATTTTCCCAAAAATTGACTTGGAGAATGGAACCTTACACTTAAGAAAGCAACCGAGTAGGCTATAATTTAGCAGACAAGAGCAATGTAATCTAATAAACAGCAACCAAGTCAAAGAGCAACCCAAAACTTTTATCTAGCCAAGAAAATGCAAAAATGTAAATGGAAATGGACTATATAATACCAATGCAACTATGAGTCTTAACACAAAAATCCGAGTCAAACATTACTTGACACTTAGTTGCTAGGAACCAATTTCTTGGTTCCTTAACAACGACGTCACTTGAAATAATCTTAAATCCGATGTCTCCTTAGGGTTACTTCAAAAATTAACCAAAGATTGCATATAGTGCAACCTCGAGTCATTCTCCCTAAGGAACAAAAAAAAAGTGAAATTAAATTCCTAAGTAACTAAATGCAATGTAGCCTAAACTATGGAATGGGGTATGATTTGATCAATTACCACTAAAATTTGTATTGAATTAGAATAAACGTAAAGGACTTGTTTTTGGTATTTTAAATTTAAAATGAGTGATATGAAATGGTAGTGAGTGAATGTAAAAAGAAGAAAAACATAAGTAATTAACAATGTTAAATGCAAACCTCCAGTTTAATAGCACAGACAATCATCACTCAAACAGATATTGGAGTTAAAACAAATGAATCAAGAGTTATAATCAAGATTTTAATCGAACAAGTAAGCTACCTTAATTTGTTACAAAAATATTTTCCAAAATCCTAATCTACTAACTGTCATTAGAATAATAAAATATAACCAAAAATAATGCTCAATTTTTACTCAACAATTAAGAAAACACAATAAATACCAGCAATTGATATAATAATCCAACCATTCAAGCCACTTGGAATAATACCAAATATTCACTAAATCTCAATACAAAGTCTTGAACCAAAAAAAAGTTATGAAATTGAACTAGATTCAACACAATATTAGTTGCTAAACAATAACCCAGCCACAAAAATCTTCTATTTCAAAGATATAATCCATAAATAATTCCAAATAATTAAATAGTTATCCTAAGACCTAGGAATCACTAAATAATCAAATAGGTAGAAGATAAATATAGCTTAAATTATCCTATGAAAACCCAAGCTCCTACCATTGCCATCGAATCAGAGAATTAGGATGAACTAGCCACGAAAAACTAGGGAAGATGTTAGATACATTGAGCTTCGACAGTCAGCCATGGAAGGTGGGAAATGATGTTTTGGATTTTTGGGAGACGATGGAAGAGAATCGAAACCTAGATCCCCTTTCTCTGTAAAACACCTTCATCCAATCCCCTTTTCTCTGTTGAAGTTTTCTCTTCTTTTACCTGGGCCACACACGCATCTCCCATTTCTAACCAGACCACCAGCTCACACACACACCATGCATGCATCTCCCATTTCTCCTGCCTCCCTTTTATAGTTGATGTGACAATTTTATTTGCTAGTATCTGATCTACACACACTGCTCACGCAAAGTCCTCATGTTTTCTTCTCTTCTTCTTTATAGCCATGCATGCCACGTTTTTCTCTTTTACGTAGTCGTTTTCGTCTTCTTTTTCCATACCATTCTGCCCCTACGTATTTCAATCCATTGCGTTTTGAACTCTCTCTTCTTTTTCTCTGTTGTTGCATTTTCTTCTTCTCTGCTTGTGTTTTCAACTGCTTTATTATTGTGTTTTCTTCTCCTCTACTTACGTTTTAGACTGCTCTGTTGTCTTATATTGGATGTTTCTTCTTTGGCTTTGTGCATCACTACTTCTTAATCTTTCTGAAGTCTAATTTCTCCAAGTACCCTACAATAAAAATTACAAATAATGTAGCATCAATTGTCCAAAATCAATTTATCACAATAATTCAAATAATAATCAAATAATTCCATAAAGACCAATTATAGTGACAAAAACCCATCCAATTGATATAAAAATATATGTAAATAAATGAGTTTGTTAGAAGGTAATTTGTTAGTAATCCATTAGGAAGCTACTTTCTCCGGAGTTTCAATTTGTCTCCCTTCTTGATCGTCAATTGCAGCTTTCCCATTATTTTTTACTTTAATATTTGTATTCGCTAAGATGCTCCTTTTTTAATTTGGTAGTAAAATGTCATCTCCTTTTATAGCTTTGATGAAAGAAAATCACTAGGATTTTATTAAAAGTGCATTAATAGAATATGAGAAGCTACAAGGAATCCTCCTAAAAAACTTTTGGAAGAAGATCAATAGAAGTTTAACTAAAGTATGGATTACAACCAAAGGGAAAGTTTATAAGCTAAACTGCTACAAAATTACATGAAAAGGAGTGAGAAGAAAGTAGAGGAAAGAGAAAAAAGAAAGAGTTTTTTTAAAATAACTTTTTTAGACTTCAACTTCCATGTAATATACATATTCAATAAGGGACTCATAAAAAAGCCATATATATTTTGTTGTAACAGATGATTAACAAAAATGTTAAGTTAGGGTTCATATTGAACTTTTATAAAATGTTAGGGTTCATTTTTAAACAAGTCAAAATGTTTAGATTTAAATTAAATTCTGGTAAAAATGTTAGGGACCAATTTGACCCTTTTGCCAAGTATATAAAAACACTTTACATCCCACGTCAAAATGCTTCCTCAAGACCATATTATCCTGGAACAATTTTGTTTTCTCTTTTTAAATTCTCAAATCGTTAAGCATCCAACCTTAGTTCCTCTAGCTCTTGTAATTGCAATTTCCTTGCCACCCTAACTTTTTCCAAATCCATGTTTCAATGTTTCACCCCCCAATAAGCTTTATGTCCAATCTCCACCAATAAATGACAAGTTTTACCAAAAATTAATCAAAGAGACATCCATGTCAGTGTTCTGTAAGTTGTACAGTATGCCCAAAGAGCATTGTCTGGACGTAAACTCCAATCTTTTTATCCAGGATTTATCATCTTTTTCAAAATAGATTTTACGTCTCTATTTGATACTTCTATTTATCCATTCATTTGTGGATGGTATGTGGTAGTTACTTGATGATGTATTCTATACTTTTTAAACAAAACCGTCACTGCTCTATTGCAAAAATGGCTTCCCTGATCACTAATCACTAATAATGGATAATAGGAAAATTTTACACTTTATAAAAACTAAAACAGATGCTTAAGCATTAATCTTGGTGGATTTTCCTACCACCTATTTCAAAACATAATCAACTGCCAAAGGTATGTAACAAAAACCACGAGATAAAGGAAAAGGGCCCATAAAACCAATGCCTTAAACATCAAATATTCAACTATAAGAATTAGGATTTGAGGCATTGGGCCCATAAAATCAATGCCTTAAACATCAAATATTCAACTAGAAAAATTAGGATTTGAGGCATTTCATTTTTATTACATAATGTATGTATCCTTTGGCATATGTCATAACTTTTACAAAACATATAAGCATCTCTAAACAAAGCCTCCCTTTACAAACCATTATCCAAAACTTTTCTAGCAGTTCATTTAAGACCAAAGTCACCACCTCATACATAATTGTGACAAAAAAGTTAATGCAAAATGATGTTCATCCTGTAGCACACAATGTCTAATAATTTGATCATAATAGAACTTTCTTAAGTATGGTTCACATCAAACATAACATTTTGCCTCATTCCTTATCGTTTCCTTCCTATACTTACTAATGTGATTACGTAAAGTTCCAGTAACTAAATAATTAACAAGGTCTATACCATAGAACCATGCCTTTCATTTGTAGCAATTGCTCATCAGGAAAAGTTTTAGAAATAGGTAAAATAACTTCATCCTTTACCAACCTACTCCTTTTTTATCCCTTATTATCAAATCAAACTCTTGAAGTAGCAAAATCCATTATATCAACCATAGTTTAAACTCCTTATTTTCTGAAAGGTGTTTAATGCTAAATAATCATAATACACAATAACTATAGAGCCGAGAAAATAAGATCCTATTTATCTAAAGCAAAAACAACTATTAAAACCTCTTTCCCAGTTATAGAATAATTATATTTTTGTAGCATCCAATGTTCTTGAAACATAATAGATAACAAGACTTTGAACTAAAATAGCTCCACTATATAATTGCTAGCATTACATATGCTCTCAAACTGTAGGTCCCAATTTGGTGGCTAAAAAATAGGTGCATGTGTCAATAATGTCTTGATTTTATCAAAAGATTCTTAGGATTCCTTTTTAAATTCAAATGGAACATCTTTTTGTAGCAACTTTGATAATGGTATCATAATCTTGAAAAAATCTTTAATAAACTTGCGATAAAATCCTGCATGTCTAAGAAAAGATCAAATTTTCTTTAACATTTATAGGGTAAGGTAAGTTCAAAATTATATCCACTTTTGCTTTATCAACTTTTATGCCCTTAGATGAAATCACATATCCAAAATAATGCCTTAATCAATCATAAAATGACATTTTTCATTCAACACCAAATTTGTTCCAATGCTTGTTTCGATAACCTTAGATAAATGATTTAAGCAATTATCAAATGAATCTCCATAAAAGTGAAATCTCCATAAAAGTGAAATCATCCATGATAATTTTCATTACACTCAGAAAATATACTCATCATGCACCTTTGAAATATACCTGGAGCATTACAAAGACCGAAGGGAATTCACTTAAAGGCATACCTTCCAAAAGGGCATATAAAGGTAGCATTTTTTTCTTATTCTTCTTGAGCAATTGCTATTTGGTAGTATCCTAAAAAAAAATCCAAAAAGCAAAAACATGATTTAACCATAAGTCTTTCTAACATTTGATCTATAAAGGGTAAGGAGAAATGATCCTTTCTAATGACCAAGTTAAGCTTCCTAAAGTTATGCTCATTTTCCACCTATTGTGTACCCTCATTAGTACCAACTCATCATTTTGATTTCTTATCAATGTCATCCCAGTTTTCTTTGGTACAACATTCACTAGGCTTACCTATTCACTATCTAAGATCAGATAGATTATACATACATCCAATAGTTTCAAAATCTCTTTCATTACCACATCTTTTACTGTTGGATTTAGTCTTCTTCAAGGTTCCTTTATTGACCTAACATTTTCTTCTAAAAGAATCCTATGCATGCAAATTGTTGGGCTAATACTTTTTATATCAACTAAAGTCCAACTGATCATAGCTTTGTAATCCTTGAGTGGTGGTACTAATATTTTCTCTAGTTCGCATAGTCAAGCTTTTTGAGATGACCATAGTTAATGACTCTTCTTCACCTAAATAGAAATACTTTAAATGATCAAGTAAGGCCTTCAATTTAATCTTTGGAGTTTTCAAAATAGAAAATAGCAATTTCTTGTGAGTTATAGTAATTTAAGCTTTTAAAGTTTTCAAATCTATTAACATCACTAATAATGATTCTAAAACTTCACAGGTTTCATCAACTTGCTCGATTACTTCCAATTTAACATAAAACTCCGACTCATCATCAACACTTTCCTCTTTAAAGATATACCACAAAATTGAATTCATAATATCAATCCGATACATGGAGTGAAAATCATTAGGGTACTTCATTGCCTCAAAAATATTAAATTTCACTATTTCTCCATCAAACTCAATGAAAAGGGTACCCTCATCTACGTCAATTTCCATTTTAGTTGTATTCATAGATGACCTTCCCAACAAAATTAAAGTTGAATATTCTATACTGTCTCCATCATTTTTTAAGATGTAAATTCCACTGGAAATACCAAACTGTTAACTTGGATTAAAACATTCTTTATAATACCAGTAAGATGCATATAAGAACGATTAATTAACTGAATAATTACAATAGTTTCTTATAAAAATTTATATTTAAAGCTCAATAAATTAATTATGGTATGAAATTAATAGATGCACATAAGTATAGTACGACACGTTCAATTTTCTTATTACCAATGACACAAGGAAGTGTAAACATACCTGGACCTTTGCATTTTTTGGTAATTTCTTATTTATCACAACTAATACATTCTTACCTAGAATTATTGTCTCCTTATCCTTTAGCATCCTTTTATATGTGCATAGTTCTTTCAAGAACTCTTCATATTTTGGAATTTGTTTGATGGCTTCTACAAGTGGAATATTGATTTTCAGAAATATTTTGAAAATTCTTTTTATGGGTTTTAGAATTGGTATATTGATTTCCACCTTTTTGAAGGTTTTTAAGATTTCTCTTTCATATTCCTCTTCTTTGAGTTGGCCAACCTATAAGGGAAAAGAGTTATACAAACATTAGTTGATATCGATAAAGATAAATCATCTTTTACCTTTATTGATTCTTAAGTTGGAGATTCATCTTTCTTTACTCCTTTTTCTTAATTTTCTACCTCCATTGGTAAGGAAGATACTATTGAATTTCCTTCCCAATTCTCAATGTCATTGCACTCACATTTTCCTTAGGATTCCCCACCATTTGTTAAGGTAATTTTCATTATACTTATGCTTCTAATTTACTAACTAAGATGGCTAATTGAGTGATATAATTTCCTAAGTTATGAAGGCTTGCTCTTATTTTATGTTCAAATTATTAAGTATTATTAGCAAGTGCCTTAACAATTTCTTCTAAAAACATATCTAGAATTGAATATTGAGATTGAACATGTGTAGGTACTTGAGGCTTTCTATTGAAATTGTTAGTTTGATATCTTTATTGACCTCCTTAATTTCTATAGTTAAATTTTAGTTGATCCCTTCATCCTAAATTATATTGGCTAGAATAAGAGTAAAATTTTCGTTGAGCTTGACCAGTAAGTTTCCCTATTACATTATCTTTTTGAAGGGAGTCTTGTTGTAATGTAGGGCACATATCTGTAAAATGCCCAGAGAATGAGCATACTCCACATAGTCATGCCTATTGTAATTGACCTATAGTCATTTGACGAACTAGAGCAATTAAATCCAAATTTTTATCATCAAGGTTAGTATTACTTTATCTCATTTCTGCACCTAATAGCTCTATCCATCATTGAACAAAAATGTTGAAAGTTTTGGCCATATTTGATATCAATTTTCTGGTAACTTTAGGTGTTTTATTTACCAAAGCTTCTCCACTAACAACATCTGCCATACTCCTATCCATTAACAATAGCCTTTAGTAAAAGTACTAAACTAAAAGTTAGCTAGAAATATAATAGTATGGGTAACTAGCACATACTCCTTAAACCTCTCCTAATATTCATACAATTTTTCTCTGGTGAATTGTCTTTTTCCATGATCTCCTTTCTGATATTGGCTACTTGTGATGTAGGAAATAATTTATCCTAAAACAACTTTTTCATCTCATTCCATGTTGTCATTAAGCTAGAGGGAAAATAATATAGTGAATCCTTTTCCTTATCTTTCAGTGAGAATGGAAAGATTCTGACATTAATTTGTTCTTCTATCACTCCTTGTGGCTTTATTTCGAAGCTAAAAAATGAAATTATTTCAAGTGTTTATATAGATCTTCACATACATGATCAAATAAAAATGGGGAGTAAGTGAATCAAACCAGATTTTAATTTGAAGTCTACCTCTACAATTGGAATTCGTATCTATAAGGGTCATTTATTCAAAATTGGTGCCACTAACTGTCTCAACATTCTAATGTTAGGATTCACCATCTTTTTTTCAACTTCTTGGAAATTATAATCTTCACCAATCATTAAGTTTGTCTTAACTTTCACTTCTAGATGTGAATGGCCTTTTCCTTGCTTAGTCTCTTTCTTTAAATGACGATCAATTTCTAGATTATATTACAGTTCACCTATTGGAGAAGAATGAGTCATACAAGACAAGAAATTAGTAGTAAATTGTAAAATAGTGCAAAGAAACTAAGAAACTAAAATAGTTCCCTAACAATAGTGCCAAAATTTTGATCAGGTTGTTGAAGCCCTCAAAATTAATTTTGATTTTTAAAAATCTTGTAGTAGTCGTGGAAGCAAGTCAAATCCCAAGAAAATTGAAAAACTAGTTTCTTAATTTTAATTGACAAAACAAAATAGGGGTTTGTGATTAATTAACTAATAAACTAAAACTAGCAAAGAATCAAAATAAATCAATAAAATATAAATAGTAAGAAATTCAATTGTACTTTCCCCTGATTTAAGGAAAAGACCCCATCCAATTATTACTTTTATAATTGGTTAAAAAAGAAAAATTTTTATAATTCAAGATATTAGTGTAATAGTGGGTTTTCAAATTGAGAGATTAGAACCCTAGACTATTGCATAGAACCTATAACATTGAAAATTCATGAAACACATTTCATTTACATGTATATCAATAACATACACACATGACCTATGATTTAGTACACATTGCAAAGAATGTATATGCACTCAATTGACTTATTCAGGGGTATGAAAAGGTTAAAATGATCATGATGTGAATTGTATATTATTTATGCCTTGCATTTTGGTTTGATTGATTACAAGTAATAAATTTGGAATTAATTTGGTACAATTGGAATATTGATGAATTAAATTGTACATTTGGTCTAGGAAAAATGCCAAATGATAAGACAAATGGATACATGGAAAATTAGGATGATTAAGCCTATGAATAAGTGACATTTGGCATAGATAAATGAGTGACATTTGACATAAGTTATTAATTGACAAATGGACTAAGTAATTAATTGACATATGGCAGCATATTTACTTGACAAATGGAGAATATGCCTATGCACATATGTCAAATCAAGTTGGTGACACCTAGTACCTTAGGTGTTAAGCTCCTGCAGGAGTAATCCCAGCTATGTTTATTCTTTACATTTATTCTTCTCACACACCACTGAAATCCTCTCAACGTGGACATCCTTGTATTTTTCCAAAATTTTACCCTTCATAAGATAATTAAAGAATTAGACTATTGTTGTCTCTTCTCCTAACCGAAAATCATCCTATTGCTATCTTGAACATATGTTGAATCTTGCATGTATATAAGGCAAAGTTGACATGATGAAATGAGCTAGAATTGGAGCTAAATAAGTAAGTGAAAGATTGTTCTTTATGGCATGTTATAGTAGAAAGTTTATGTTGTTTGAATTGGGGATAGATTGCATGTTATGTTGATGAAGAGTTTGTCTTGGAATTTGATGAAAGAACTTGGAAATGTTATATTGTGTTCTTGATGTATGAACTGTAAGCTATAGGTTGTTTATATGAATAAATTAAATTGAAATTTGAAGTACTAGGAAGGTGAATTGATGCTAAAGAAAGGTGCTAATATAGTGATCTTGAAATAGGAAAGAACTAGACAGGTTTTGTTTTGGTTTTAATGCATAGAAGATCAAAATTTGTGAGTTGCCTAATAAATGATTTTTGAATTAGATTTGGACATGAATTTAATAAGGGATTAAAGCTTGAATAAGATAGAATTGAAGTGAAATTGATGGAATTTGGTTAAAGTAAGTTGGAAAGAGCATGAAGGAGTAAAAATTGGAAGCAAAATGAAGTTTATGGGTGCAGTGAACCTTCAGTTCACCCATCCCACGATCGTGGGAATTATAAGGCTCCTTCCCACGATCGTTGTATCAACCCCCTCTCGCAAGACACATGCTCGACATCTTAGGTAATATTCAAGTCCGTGCCCTGCGAGGGTGTCATGTTAGAGCACTCAATCATTCAAAAATCAGTATAAATTTTTTTTCGAAACAGCAACAAACATATGCAGAAATAATAACCAATTCGAGCCCACTTTCATTCATAAACATTTTCAACCAACACAATACAATCAATAGAATTTCAATAGCCAATTGGGGCCCATTACAGATACAAAACACTTTAGTCATAATGTCTTTACATTCCACCATAAAAACCATTGTATACACATTATACAAAAATTTCGGAATACATTATTTTACAAAAATTGTGTAATACAAATTTATACAAAAAAATAGGAAAATACTAATGCAGACGCGAACTGATTCCGACCTCTATCCCTTACTCGAATGCTGTAGGGATACTTCCGTTTGCCTAACGGGGTATTCTTCTAATCCTAAAAAATATATGTAAATTTTGGGTGAGTTTTATGAACTAATGACTGACCATCATCGATGGCTCACCCAGTCACATAACACATAAATCAAATTCACAACATTTCACATTTCGCAACAAATACAATTTGATCATTCGTATTATGCATATGCAGTGTGCATGAGACCTACTTTCCATTTATTACTTTGTTGTGACCTAGTGCCTAAACTGTCCCATATAGGGCTCATCGATAACTGTCCCATATAGGGGTCATTGATAACTGTCCCATATAGGGCCCATTAAACATTAAGCCTGAGGCTTTGAATAATTTTTGAGCTCGAGGCTCTTTTTCACTCGTTGAGATTTAAGCTCTGATCAGTGACTACTCTAGTCACAACTGCCATTATGTTTCATGCATTTATGAAATGAAATGCATCAATCACATTTGCATGATCCCATTCAATCACATTCTCATATCATCGGACCTTATTCTGGCATTCAACATTAAGTTGAGAATCACATTTTCACTTACATGCAAATGCTCATTCAAAACACATTTATCATCAAATTATGTATACTTAGTTCATCTCATTCACATACAAGCAACACTTCAATATCTCAACCAAGCATCACAATCATTGGACCTCCTGTCCGAAAACCAACACAATCAATCACATTCATATAGGCATTCAGTAGTCAATCAATACAAAAATTCAAACAAAACAAATAATAAAATGAGACCATCTAGGTCTACTCACAGTACGCTCTCGATTAGCAATTGCTTCCAAATTTTAAGAATGCCTGAATGCGAAAATTTAACTTGCACAACCCATTTATGCAAGATACACATACATCACAATTTGTACAATCATAAGTGTTTAAAAATGCACATGCCTGAAATGAAATATGTATAATGCATGTTCATGATAGTCCCAAGTATTTTTCCATTAATTTCATCACAAAGTCATTCTCATATCAAAACTCATCTAAGTATAATTTATACTTAGGCTTATTCCTCACTAAAACCATTAAAATCTCCATTCCATTCTCATTGACTCACTTCAGAATTTTTCCAAGTCACACTTTCGGGTCTACTATTCACATTCAATCAGAAAGTGAAAATGATGTAATATGGTCACACTCTCTTCTATAAAAGTGTTCCTCTATGTCTTATCTTTCCATTGACACAAAATCACTCAATTTGGTTTAGTAATTTGGAATATATGTTACAAACATTTTCAGGCTGTTCATATTCAAAAACAGTATGCTATACACTACTTCCATCCAGAAATTCAACATCTTAGAGATTGAATCACAATTCTACTTCTTCATATGATTTGTATCCCTATTTCTCTAGTGTACTCCAAATTAAAAATAATCTCATTTGGAATCCTAAAGATCAAGATATCATCAAATACTAGAACATATTCAGTAAAATATCCAATTCATGCTCTTCCAACCGATACCCTTACTTTGATTCGGTCAATCTTTTTCCAGTTAAAACTAAAAGCTACAGATTTTTATAGAGAGATAGATAAATGTGTTATGAATCCAATGCTTTAAAAATCAAGTCATTTGGAGGTCGGAAGACAAATTTATGGTCAAAAGAGTGGAGTATGTTCAGATTGAGGCGAAATCGGCGGGTCGCATTCATGCAGAGTCGCGATCGCAACTTCTCCCTTCCTCCATTTTCCCTTCCGACCTGAATTGGTAAAATGGACATAACGTTCACTAAAAGTATTGGATTAAGGTCATTCAAAGACAGTTTTGAAGAGGACTTCTAGACCTACAACTTTCATGAAGATTTAGAAAACAAAATTTGCCTCTATAAGGGTCAAAATTTTGAAATAATGTAACTGTCTAGAATGTCCATCCCATGCAGCATCACAAACTTTTAATGGTCATATCTCTCTACGCCAATGTCCAAAAATTACATACTTTATATCAATGGAAAGATTAAAAAATGATATACAACTTCTATGAAGAAAACTTTATCAAAAACTCTCTATATCAGTATAGAAAACACGTGGAAGTTTCAAATCAAATTTTTTTAACTCTTTACTTACAACATTCAATTCCTCATGCTTAATCTATCATTTCTAGTTCAATGCTCATCATTTCTCCATTATTCTAACTCTATTTCAAATTAACATCATCCATAACCAAATTATATCTCATGATTGATCAAAAAAACTAATAACAGAACATACACATATATGTGCATTCATCATCCATTTTCCGCACATATTCAACTTTATTTCCGCTTTCATTTCACTTCTAACTATCACATTGATCCTTCACATTTCAAGACACCACATTAATCCCTTTCTTTAGGTTTAGACTCATTTTACATCATCACTAAAACACCCAAAGAGATTCACATTAATTCATCAAGAAAACAGAACAAAAGCCTAATATGTATCCAGTTTTTCTGCACTTTTTCCTACACCCAGTACTGAACTTCAAGTCAAAATTGTAAAATCTTAATCACATAATTTGAATTTGATGTCTTCATACAAAATGTATCCATATATCTCTAATTTAATTCAAATGAAAAATCATCTCATTTGGATAACTACAAAACAAGTTATGGCTAAATTACAGAAGCATATCCAGTGGAATTGTTACAGCTAACATATTCCAACCATTTTAAACACCATTATCTTTTATCTCTAAACTTTCATCCTAGTTCTTGTCTTTTCAAGACACTATACTTGCCTTCTCTTTAAATTCAATACCCAATCTAATCCATTCCTAAAACAACCAATGATCCATGTTTTTATCCATCAAAAACATAACATAACAATATCCATTCATCATTCAATTTTTCTGCACTTCTTTCTACATTCATTAAGGATTCATTCA
>JANVCQ010000231.1:7784450-7800363 GCA_025531925.1 Erythroxylum plowmanianum
CATATAAAAGATTTGGTTAAATATATTTTTATTTATATTTTATATGGTTTAAAATTATATAATAATTAATATATTGTGCTTTGCATATTGTTTAATATATTTTAAATAATATATATATGTATAAATAGTTTTTATTACAAAATAAAATATAGTTAAAATTAAAAGTATTTTTTATTTTTATGTTGTCAAATAGTCTATTGTATGGAGCTCTTTCAAAAAAGATCTTTTTTAAATAGCAGCCAAACAGTCAACTAACTTATTAGAAAAGCTCTTTTTAGAAAAGTTTTACTAACAAAAGTTCTACTGACAAAAACTCTATTGATATAAGCCTATCCAAACAGGCACTAAAAGCTAATAGATCCAAACCCATGCGGTCTTCAACATTTACAAGACCCTACGGGCCTTGATAATGTATGTTGTATTAAAATGTAATGCAATCTAAAATATATGTTCGGACATAGATATAAGTAAATTTAAAAAAAAATGTTTAAAATGCATTAAGTTTAAATAAAAACCATAAAATAGTTATTTAATTATACAAATCATTAACACTCAACTAGATATTTTCCATAAACGCTTTAATGAAAAACGAATTAGATCTTAAAATTGTTAGAGAAGTAATGTTCAAATTATGGTATCTTTATAAAATCTTCATGTAAAAAGATGTAAACAACCGTAATATTATTATTTCTGATCATTAGTTTTAATTTTAATGATATAAACATGACATTGTAGCCTAAGCACTATGTGTTTAGAAAATGACTAGTTTGGTAATGCATTATTTATACAGGTTAGGATATGGTAAATTATAATAATTATGAGTAAATCATGATAGAAGTATTTTATAATATTAGTTGTATAATTTTTTAATGTCTTTTGAACCTAGTAAAACAATAAGAAATGTTCAAATTACTGCAATGGATCTCGGTATAATAAAATAAACACCATCAAAACTGCTCTTACCAACCAGATCAGATCACATGTTAGAGGCGGTGGTTCAGCAACGAAGAAGAAGCAATCTTGTGATTTGATTTGACTTGATTGATTGATCTTTTAATCTCTGAATTTCCCATCTCTGAGTGAACCAAAACAATTCCCCACGGGCCAACCCCAGTCGGGGAGAAACTAATGAATGGAAGGGGAGTTTACGGGCGAGTAGAGTTGTTCCACGCAGTGGGGCCACTGTGGCCAAGAAGATCGTGCAATTATTTGACACGTGTGTCCAACGATATTGATGTCTGAGTTGAAATAATTTTGAGGCTAACAGCTGGGAGTGACCACATGCGCAATAAAGTTTCGTCATCTAATCAGGACAGCCAAGCTAAGGTTGTTTCTTCCGTCTTTCAAATCTCAGTCGGAACTTGTTTTGACTTTTCTGGGTGGGTTTGCTCATCAGTGACAGTAACCACTAACCAGCCCCTTTCCTATTTGTAAAACCCTCTTTCGCCCCCTCAAACTCCAGAGAATTTCGCCTATTTCTCTCCGTGAAAGCACGTTCTTTGTTTTTGTTAGTATTATTAAATATTAATACAAATAGGAGCGTTCTCAAACTTTATCTGAAGCGTTTAAATTGAAGATTTCACCCACTGCTGATGTTTGCACTATAAAAGTACGAGTTCGGAAACCTCTATTACACAAAACTCTAATGTAAATGCGAAAAATATTAGCGTCGTATATTATTCTAACAGTTAGGTTGCCATAGGCACGTTTTGAATGTTGAATCCACCGAAACTAACGGTTAACATTTCAATCAAGACATACAAGAGTTACTAATTAATTTGTCTATACAATAGATCACCATTTCTTCTTTTTCATAATAATAATTAAATATGAAAATAAGTATAAGTAAGACATATAAATGATTAATATTCATTAACAAACAAACACAAAAGTTCTACACGTTCCTTATTGTAATTAGAGTAATTAAGTCCATCATTAGTATCTAAATTTACAAAGATAGACACTATTAATCTTGTAGTACGCAATCCTACTCTTAACTGGTGAAGTGGTTATTTTCGATAAACTTGCATGAAATACACAGCCTTATCCACATTAATCTAGTATAAGATTGTATCATGTTTCATAAAGTAGCTGTATCAACCTTAAAGAGTATTTACGCCATTATTCTAAATTAATTGCTTCATTTATATATGCTTAACATGTCATCTAAAATAAAATTATTTTATATATATTCTTTAAAAATTATTTTAATCAATAGCATCATCGGTCCAAATTAGTTACATCACTATTCTAGATAACTGCATTAGTTGCAATTAGCATCTCACTCATTAAGACTATTTTAAATCAGTTACGTCATTTTTCTTAGATCATTGCATTAGTTCGAAAGAGTAATTGTATCCTTATTTCAAATTATTTATAGCACTTGTACCTAGTAAGTTAGCCATAATGATACTATTTTAAATAAGTTGATCATTTTTCTAGAGCATTTTACATCTTGAAAGAGCAATTTTATCATTGTTCTAGATTAGTTTTATCATTTATCTCTAATATGCCACCCATATTAGGCTATTTTCATATTAATTGCATTACTCTTATAAGGAGTAAAGATAAAAGAGAGAAAAATATTGTTTATGTTTCTATATATACAAACTCTCGTAGAATAGAGGCATTTAAACATAGCTTGACTATATAATTAAAGAAATGCCTTAACTTATATTAATTGTATCCCCAAATTAATGTTGATGACAACTAATTATTGACTTACAAATATGCTAACATCTTTCTTCATACTTAAGATAATAAACAGATAAGGCTTCTTGAGTTCAAAAATAAGTTCCTGAAATAGCTAAGGTGGGTGTAATTTAGTGAAAATGTGGACCACATGAGATTATAATGAAGTAAGGACAAGTTGTATACTATATTGAAGAACATGATGGCATATAAGTTGATGATCAATTTTAGTATGTTTGGTATCTTTATTGAAGACATCATTATGAACAACTTATATGGCATTATAATTTTATAAAGAGAAGAGTTGTAGAAGAATACGAAATGCCCATATCTTAAAGTAACCAAAGTAACTAAAGCAAAAGTTCAATATTATGCTTTAGTTCAATAGTGAGAGCTAACTGTTTATTTTTTTAACGTGCCATAAAGTGAGAAATGTGTTAAGAAAGAAATAATGGTAATTG
Organism: Erythroxylum plowmanianum; assembly: GCA_025531925.1. Taxonomy (NCBI): domain Eukaryota; kingdom Viridiplantae; phylum Streptophyta; class Magnoliopsida; order Malpighiales; family Erythroxylaceae; genus Erythroxylum; species Erythroxylum plowmanianum. The sequence continues at coordinate 7,787,603 of JANVCQ010000231.1, forward strand.
ATGGAGTGATGATCATTTAGATCTTCAACCCAATCAACATTAGAGTATGCTTGTAACTCTAACAAAGATGAATGATATAAGTAAATACCATGAAAAAGAGTACTTTTGATGTGTCGAAGGATACAAAGAACAATAGAAAAGTGAGTGACATAAGGTGTTATAGAAAAGTGAGTGACATAAGGTGTTATAGAAAAGTGAGACTGATAATTTGAACATCAAAAGTAATATCTAGTTAAAAGATAGTGAGACATATAGGACAACGACAACAACAACACCCAGTGAGACATATAAGACTATGATCAAATAAATGATAAAGAGTACCATCATTGAGAAGAGACCTATTAGTAGCAAAAAGATGAACTTTGGATTCTAATGGAGTGCAAGTAGTCAATTATACTAGTATAAAAGATGTAATCTTAATATATTTTACGTGTGATTAAAAATAATCAAATTCATTATATGAAACTTCAAGACCTAAAAAATAATTTAGATTACCTAAATCCTTCATTATAAATTGTTGATGTAGAAAATATTTGAAAGTTGAGGTACATTGAGAGTCATCATTAGTAATTATCATATCATCAACATATAAGAGAAAAGGAGTACACTATTGATCTATTTTATAAAGGAATAATGCATGACCAAAAGATTTAAACTAAAAACCCAAAGGACTAATAATAAACTTGGATTTGGCAAATAAGGCTCAAGAAAGATAATTCATTCTATATAAGGCTTTGCAAAAACAACAAACTTTATTAAGTGAATGATCATAACCAAGTTGAGGTTGTAGATATACTTCTTCTATAAGATCACCATTAAGGAATACATTCTTGATATCAATCTAAAATAGTGACCAGCTTTTTCCAGGAAGAATGGCAATGAGACTGTGGATTAAGGTTAAGTAGGCTACATAAGAAAATGTTCCCCTATAGTCAATGTCGTACTCTTATGTAATACTTTAACAACAAATTAATGTTATATCACTTAACTGTCCATCAGCTCGAATCTTAATTTTATAGACGTAATTGTAGCTACAGCAAACTTGTTTGAAGGTAAATCAACCATGTCCTAAGTATGAGTGATAATAAGTACTTGCAATTTACATAGAAGGTCAAAGCTTGTACGATAGGTGTGGGGTCTATATAAAGAGGAGAACACTAATTCAAACATAAAAAAAAAAAACTTAAAGATGGATATAAAGGAAAATTATGCAACTAGTACAACAAGTAACAAGTGGAGGAGTAAAAGATTCTAACTTGTGAGTAAAAAGAAAATGATCATTTGGAGGAGGTTATAAATCCATAGTTTCTACAGGTATAGTTGTAATAAGTGTAGGTTATGTTGAATTGATAAAGATTATTAGAAAATGATCATTCAAAGGAAATATCATAAAAAAAGGATAGGTTAGGATAAAAGAAAAACTATCAAAAAGGTTCATTTTCTCAAAATTTTGAAAGAGATGAAAACATCTTATATCTCAAAAAATCACACGTTAAAAGATACAATGACTTTGATGTAAGGGATCCCAATATCTATACCTTGTGTTCTTTCTCATACTATAGAAAACAATATAATCATGATCATGATTCTATTTGGTATATTCATATGGTTGGAGAAGAATAAACTAAACCTTGTCGAAAGCTTTAAAAGTTTGATAGTTATGAGCACAATATACAAATTTCCATTATAATAGATATTATCTATAAAAAAATAATTTGGGAGATGATGGATGGTATAGATATCAATAAATGCAACACATCCCCCAAAAGACTTCTAAATAAAAGGAAAATATAAGAAGAGCTTAAATAGTATTAAGAATATGTCAATGAATTCGTTTAGGTCTACCATTTTATTAAGAGGTATCTAGACAAGATCATTAGATAATAGCTCCATATTAATCAAGAATAATAAAGTGAAATATTTATCTTTATATTCTATGGCATTATCAGTGTGAAAAATTGTTATTTTGCTAAAAAAATTGAGTTTGAATCATGTTTACAAAGTGACAATAAACAAAAGGAATAATTAAAATTTGTGAAGCATGAGATAAAACCATTTATGTATAGAAAAATTATTAACAAACTTTATACAATATTGTAAACCACCCATAGTGTCATAAGGAGCAAATCCTCAAATATCATAATATATCAAATTAAAGTGGTGTTAAATAAATATAATCACAATTAATAGAAGGTAAAGTATGACTTTTGAAAAGTTGGCATGAAATACAATCATAGCTTTTTAAACTTGCTCTGACATAATGAATCAATAAAAGTTAAAGATCCAAGTATAATATTGAAGAAGATGACCAAGATGGGAGTGTCTAATATTATATGTAATAACACCAACAATTTTGGATATAAGGTAAGAGGGGTGAGGTCAAACATTCATCCAACCTTATGCCATATTTCAAAGATCTCGCTTGTCTATAGATTATACATACTATAATCATCACTCCAAAGAATTAAGTTAACTCCAACTTCAAATAATTAACCAACAAGATGAGATTTAAAGAAACTTTAAGAATAAGAAAAGTGATAGGTAGAGACAACTTAAGTGTTTGAATAATGCTTATACTTTGAACATGCATAGTAAAGTTAATGAAATATCAACAATATTTAAAACAAAGGAATTTTTATACAATTAAATATGAAGGAGTTAGAGGTCAAGTGATTATAACAAGTAAATTAAATTACTATAAAGATAAAATACCTGATGTGACAAACATGAATAGGAGATGAGCTTGGTTAGAGTTATTATATAAAGGTACAAAGACATTTCAAGGAAAATTTGGGAGATGTACTCTCTATTCAACAATTTATAGCAATAAGAGTAGTAGTAATAGGGTGAGAGGACTTGGAAGAGTTAACTTATCAAAAAGTTTAGGAAGATCATTTTCTGCACTAGGAAATATGATGACCACTCTTTTTGTAATAATTGTAAAATATTCTATGAGACTTCTTATTAGAGGTATGGTAAAAAAAACATTTGTGTGGAAAGAATAACATCATTAGATGGAATAAAATTCTTATTCCAAAAGGCATAAAGTCAAGTTTCTTTTATGTTTAGTTATTTAATCATAGTGTAAAGGTTTGATAGAGAAATTCAACGAAAAAAAAGCTACGACTAGACTTAAACTCATCTTTAAGAGTAATCAATAAATGTCAGATGTGTTATCGACCACAGAGATCAATACTTAGGTATTAGCTAATATACGATCTCTAAGTGCCAACTGGTTGCAAAGCTCTTACACTTTAAAGATATAACTATAAATAGTTTGGGCAAGTTATAGATACATGTGATGAATACTATAGAATTGAATTTGATTAATATCATCAAATAGATAATAACAATTTTTTTATAAAATCTCATGCCTTTATATCATTATCAAATAATTAAAAATTGAGTTTGGTTACTTTTGCATAAGTAGTATTATGAAATTATATAAGGATTTGATGACTCATGTTATTCTAAGACACTAGACATTTTATAGATATATCTTCTACTTCATTTGTCTTCTAGGTAGGTTTGAGTAGTAATGATACACTAACAAAACCCACCTTTTGAAAAAGTTACACATTTTCTCAACTCGTAAATCATAGTTGAATTCATCAAAGATGACATTAATTCGTTGAGGAATGTATTAGTGAAGTTTGGAAATATAAATAGTGCACAAAAGAAGAAGAATCTTTACAATAAGGTTTGAAAAATATAAGAAAATGAGAAATCTATTTATAGGAGTAAAATTTGACTAATTTAACCAAAAATGAGTTCAGGGTACCTACAAATCTTAGAAATTGATATAAGTAAAGAAAAAACTAGTAAGAAAATAAAATTGAGTTCAGGGCACCTAAAAATATTAGAAATTGATATAAGAAAAAACTAGTGAGAAAATAATTGAATTAGTTAGTCAAACATGATGTTAATTGTACCAACTGAGTTGAACTATGAGATAGGTGGGATCTAGATGTTGATGTGGCAAAGTAAGGACCCAATGATAATATGGTTATTGAAGTGGACGATGGTTTGATAGTTGATATAGATGCTCATGTAGTAGAGGTAAGACCAAGGTATGGGCATGATAGCTAATGTGTCGTCTTATTCAAATATTGATGTGACAAACGAGGGATTCATATGCTTACATGGCTAACATAGCTAGTAAGAAACAATAGCCCTATTTAGCAATTAGCGGATTTCATTAGCTATTAGCTAATTCTATCAGCGGTTAGTTGACAACAGATTAATATAGTTGATTTAACCATCGAATAACATCAACTATTTATTTAAAGATATTTGATAAAATTAATTGTTTAATACTAGTTGTTTATGTGTAAAATAACTTATGAGGCCGTGACTTAAAAAAAGGACATTAGTATTATATCTTGACTTTTTTTTTTAATATTCTCATAAGAATTTGTGCTTAAGTTCAATTTGGTTCAGTCAATCGATCAAAATTAAATAAACTAAAACCTATTTGCCTATGTTAAAAATAAAAAATAGTTATTTAAATTAATGTTAGAAACTAAACTAAAAAATGTAGTAGTTAATGAACATAAAACTTATTTTAAATAATATGAAAATGTAACCCCTTAATAAAACTAGTCTTTTCTTATAACTAAAACTAAAAGAAGATTTTCTAATAATTTTATCTATTAAAATTAACATTAAAATAATTTTTTACACATAATAACTATTTGTCGAAACATTTTTATGTTTAAAAATATTTTAAATTTATTGATTTAATTATTTTTAATTATAAAATTTAATCCAAGTATTAGTAAGCACAATGAATGCAATTCGAAATTTTCTTACCCAACTTAATCTTTGAATCTAACATTATATAAAATTTTGGATAGTATAAAAAATTTGGTAGCAATTTTTATATTTTACAATACCAAATCCAATAATACTTATTTTATTTAATTAAAAATAGAATAATTTTTAAAAATAATGATATCGATATGAAGCACAAAATTTTATTCAAGAAAAGTTTTCATCTTGGTTTAATTTTTGAATAAATAAGAGTTTTCTTGACTTCGAGTAAATTGAATTCACACTTTATATTTACGTATCTCTATCTCTATCTTTTTCTCTTTCCCCTCATTTCCTGTAATTTGTAATAACTTTTAGACACAATTATTTTTTTGTCCCATACTTTCTCAGCCGCTGGAGCAAAATGCTCTTATGAGGAGCATTTTCAAAATTAATGGATTAGGTTCAATTTGTCAACCCAATTAACTGATTACCAAACATGATTATCAGCGGTTTAATATGGTCAAACTACCAAATACCTTTCAATCTACCAAAAAAATAGTTGATCAGTTATTTATCAAATAAGGACAATGCGGTTTAAGTCATGTTCTTCCTTTAAACAACAAAATATAGAGTTATGATATAGAGACTTTTATCATTGCGTAAGGGCATGTATGAAAGAGAATTTATACATTGTTTGTATTGTTGTTATCATCTTGAAGAGTAAAAGAGTTTGTTATATACCAAACAACTAGATGATAACTTTTTATTATTTTTATAAAGAAAGTTCTAATACCATGTAATAAGTGAAAAGATAAATGAAAAAATATTATTTGCATTTTTATTTGTATAAATTCTTATGGAAATGAGCATTTATTCATATTTTCTTAGACAATTAAGATATCCCTTCATCTATACTAATTGTATTCCCAATTATTTACTGATTATGTTTCATAATTTATGCTAATAATGAGAAACTAATAACGACTAATTGGTTGATGACTTACAAATATGTTAAGTTAATAAATTTTATTTTCTCTTTAAATTTTTTTCTTATAATATTTAAATTAAAATTGTGTTTGTTTATAATTTTTCATTGTATCATATTTGTTATTTTTTTTGGGGATGAGGAAAGAGTAAGTCAAAAGATAAGGACAACTACATTTAATAAGATACAAATAGCGACCAAATTGTGATCGTTCCTTCCTTGGTCCCATGCTATAATTAAAGACTTTCAACATAATCCAAATTAAAATATCAATAATGCGTTTATCATATAGGGGCACAGCCTGCGATGTTTATTTCTATTTTAGTTTGCCTACCGTTGAGAAATGAAAGGTGCGATGGTGTTTGTCTTTCTTCTCAAGAGTCAATGCAAATGACGACACTTATCTCTTTTTTTCTATTTAACAATTGTTCCGTACGATTAAGATTCTTTATTATTAGTTTGGTAGAAAAATGAAGGCCCTCAATTATTTTTAATTTGAAGATTCCATGTAGCAGGAAATATAAAACAAAAAGAAAACTAATTAGTAATTAATTACCACTTTTAATTAATTCATTAAAGCTTTAATTTTAATTAATAACACAATGGGTACAAACTTATATATTTAACTAATACGTTTTTATTCACAATTAAATTTATATATACTAAGAAAATATATATATTCTTGGATATCATGTCAAGGAGCGACACCTCCTCTAAACCTAAACCTGTAGATTATATTACCCTTTTATGGATAAGATCAATATATATTATATACTAAGAAAATAAATTAATTTTTTACTTATATGTATATATATATGCTGTAATCAATTCGCCTTCGGATTAATCCCATCGAAAATTGATATCCACTCAACGAAGTTTAAGCGAATTAGACAATTTTAAACCGAAAGAAACGGCAATATATATAAATATAATGTGTAGTATTGAATATACGCCACACATTTTTAAAGTAGAAGGGCAAGTTACAAATTTACGACCACACTATCAAATAGGAAATAGTCTACAAGAGACTCTAGTTATAATAAAATGCCGACATCTTACCTAATGAGTATAGGCTTAAGCATAGTACGACGACAAAAGGATTAATTCGATAATTAGTCTGTCAAATCGCATTCCTGTAAATATTTTTATTACTATTTCGGTTGTTAGAGCCTTGTAATCCACAAACATTAATATTAGTTGTTGAAATAAAAACGAAAATAAGTAATAGTTCCTTTCCTTATCTTTCTTATTTTACATAGTCTCTCCATGATAATTAATTTAGAAAGCAACATAGTTATAGCGGTTTTTTGTTATACCTCATAACGAAAAGCTATGTAACGACCGGTGAAAAAAAAAAGTTATATAATGACTTCCTTTGCTATTTAGCATATGATATGGCGTTTAGGATTTTAGGTCGTGCACAAGTAGTGGCAACCAACCACGCAAAATTGTTCTACAAAAACAGATTTGCTAACCAATCGAGTTAACATATTTAATTAATCTTAAATAGTTCACTCGAGTAAGTCCACACATGTATCAAAGTTCAATGATTCTGAAAGCGTAAATGTGTTAATGACTCTACTATACTTAATATAATAAGATCGAAAAGTCTTAAGAGTCTCAAAGTGATGACTAGCAACTAAATTTGTACCCCGGTAAAGCGATGGAGATAGAACCTTAGTTACATGGAAGGATGTAATCATGAGATAAGGTTTATTTTCAACGACATTTTCGTGGACACAACAAATATGAACATTCCCTTGCACATAATTAACAATGGAAGAGGTAGTTAAGATGCCCCCTAACCCTTTCATTTAAAGTCTTAAATTACAGATTAATATATAAACTCCAGTTTTCAAAATGTAGCGATAATCGATAACACCAGTGTACCAGTGTACACATTATTCCTTATCTGATCATTTTTTCTCAATTTTACACGCAAAGAGATAACAAGAGTGATGCAGCGGCCTCACTATCTATAATATATATTGACAGCATTTGGATGTGGAAGGTGAAGCTGTTACATAAAATAGCATCATTAATCTTGAAATGAAAGAAGGTCTACATTCACTTTCTCGATAAATTATGCAAGTACCTATAGTGGGATATGGAGAACCATTAATTTTGTGAATAAAATAATGAAGAGAGATAGGATTAGAAGGGATGCATGCATTGTAGGTAACAACTGGAAGCATAATATGTATGAAGCTTCTCGTGAGCATATCTTGTTTCGATATCCTGAGCGTCATTGGAGCTTTTGTTTTCTATTAACTTTGGTACTTCTCCTGCGGCCCAATCTTGTCTCCTTTCCTCAGTTGTTACCGAACTTTTATGCTCGCCTCCAATTTTTTCTTTCTCTGCATTCTCTTCTTTGTCTGTTTGTTTTTCTTTTGTTGTTGTCTTTCTTGGTGGTGAGCACTTATTTCTTATACTATGTGTATATTATAGTTCAATACAAGTTAATTTCCTTGACAAATAGAGGCGTTTGCACTATAACATGATATGTACAAATTTATGTCACAAGTTGGTACGATTCAAATATTATAATATTTTCTTATTTTTGCTGCTCATATCGTATTGTTTAAGAAGATCAAATATGAACGACAATTCTAATTCAATAGACTCGTGCTGCATTGGAGATTTATAACTAGCAAACTAGGAAAAACCATGCTCATAAGAGTGCATCTTCAAGCAACAATCATTTGATTGATTACATCAGCAAAACTGTCGATATTCGTAATAGGTTGTGATGAAAATCACGTTTACTCCATCAATCTCCACTCAAATGCAACAAACACAGTACATACATGAAGAATTGAAGAAGAGAAGAAAAGGCGTCTGAAAATGACGAACAGAAAAGGAGAGATAAGCTTTCAAGTGTTATAATCAATCAGAAAAAAAAGAAACTAAGTTTAAGACAAATACATATGAGACTCACGTGAAGAGGAAAGCGTCAGAAGCCAAGCCAAAATGCAGTCATAGCACATCTAAAGTAAATCAAAGACACAACCAACATACATAAAACACACAACTTTAGAAGTATGCTTAAATAGATCACGTGAAGAGCACCTGCACATATTTGACTCATTTAGCATATAACCAAAGGCAACTAATCTCTACTCCTATAAATAGGGCATAATTCAAGCATCAGGACATATCACATTTTTCTCATTACATTGTAAGCAAACATTTAGTGAGTGTAAGAATAGAGTGAGAAAAATATCAGAGAGTGCTAGGGTACTTATCTGTGGGTACTAGGAGAGTTCAAAGACTCATTGTAAGTGTTTTTTAAAAACAATCTCTGTACAATTTTTCTCTTCTTCTTGATACTAGTGAAACCTCAACAGTGGGAACCTTAGATTTAGATAGCATTGAAGCTATCGAATTAAGTAAAAATCTTTGGTGTTCTTTAACTTTCAAGAAACAATAATATCTACAATACATAACTTCTTTATCAATCTTTATGGATTAAAGCAGCAATACAGCACAATTATCCTAACATAGGTTGCAACTCTGATACAATATGGTTGTAACTCTGGTACAATATGCCACTATTTTACAAGGGTTCGAAGTGTTTGCTGTTAAGGTTTGGATTAGTAGAGGTTGTTGGGTTTGTAACAATGCAGTGTCAATTGTCACTTTATCAACACAACATAAACAAAAACAAAATGGGACCCCTAGCTAATGATGGACTTCAGATTCTCTGTCTAATATAACCATGTCTTATTCTGTTTAACTATTAAATGTCATAGTTATTCTTAAATTTTAAACTCTCTGTTACTCTTACAAAATGTTTAGGTTATGAATCAAGCCGACCAGCCAATGTATTATGTCATCTTCTTCTTATCACTCCAGAAATTTAAGAATGCTCTGTCATCTTCTTCATATCAAAAATCCCCCTCTCTTCGATTCACCTCCTTCTTACTTTTGTAAATTTATCACAGAATTAGGGAGAAGGATGGAGCACGAATAACGATGAAGCATTTGCAGACGTCCTGTGTCATTTTCTTTGTAACAATACAAAAGTCGCCCCTTACCAGAATAACTAAAAGTCTCTTCGCCTAATCTCAACCAACCTAGATCCCCTAATGTCAACTAAATCAAATTATATGAGATTTAGGATAATTTGTTTCTGGGATGAATGAAACAATCTCTTTCAGGAAGGAGGAAAGACCAAGCTGCACGGTCGTGCAGCACCGTGAGAGCGAACTCACGGTTGTACAGAGAGCTCTCACGACTGTGAGTTTTCAATTTATAAAAACCAAGACCAAGAAACAAGCATAATAAAGTTATAAATGAAAATGTAATGTATAATTCCTGCTTAATCACTTTGATAATTTAAAGGCTTTTATAAATAAACACACTTATATTTTAGCTCATTGCATGAGGTTTTTGATTTTAAAGAAAAGAAAGATCATTAAAAACATACATTTATTACATTTAAAGAATTGCTTTAACTTAATTTTGCATTAGAAAGGTTATGTTTACCCATTTAAAGACGTTAGAATAATGATTTTAGGTGTATTGGTAGATTTATATAAGTTAATGGTAGAAAAATATAAGTTAGATTTGTGTACCAAGACTTTATAGCAATATTGATTGTGCATTGGTCAACCAATGTGTCACAATCAACCTAGTTATTACATCTGTAAACCCACATTGATAAACCAATACAATCTTTCTCAAGAGCAACATTAATGTTCCAACAATTACTACATTAGTCAACCGCATATTGATCAATCAATAACAGTAAGTAGTAATTGATAGTGATGATTTTTTTATTTTTAATAGCTAGTTTAACCCCAAACCTAGTAACTTTTAAGGGTATGGTTACTCTTCTTCTTAGAATTGTAAAAAGAGGTACTTTTTACTCATGAAAAAATAAATTATTACAACAAGTTTCCTCTTCAGTCTCTTGTTGAAAAAAGAGACTTACTTAAAATTTTAAGAAATGTGTCAAAGAGTGGATTTAGGCAAGATTATTTTTTAAAACTAAAATAAATTAATTTTGCTTTCTTTAATTTACTTTTATCATAAATTAGTTTTCCTTTGTTTTACTCCTAAATATTAAGTTACTTTTATCATAAATTGATAATCTTAAGAGTCAAGGTGTGATTCCTCAGAGTTTCGCCATAGTGTGCATTGCATGTCATTGCCGGACGTCTCAACCAAGAGAAAGAACCAAATATAAATTTTTTTATAACTATTTACGATATGTTCCCTATGCTAACTGGTCTCATGAAGTATTGTCAACAAACTATACGAAATGCAAGGTAGATTGGATTGTTTGTAATCCAATTATAAGGATTGATCTAACAATGATGAAATTTTTTATATTCTATTTATAGGTTACAGAATCACATAAAATTGTATATAACTCCATATGTGGATATGGAATGTATAAATTAGGTATGAACGGTGGAATAAAGGTAAATTTATACTCAATTTTGAATTTGCAATAAATACAACTAAAAAGTAATTAAAAAATTCCACTTAACTTAGAATTATGACTGAGAAAGTTTTAGATAGAATAACAATTTTTCCTTAATGTATTCTAAATTTTTACCTAATTCTTGTTTTGATGATCCACTCAAACTCTCATAAAAAAAGTATACCTTGGTTATATTTCACGTTTTCAACAAGTTTAGTAATGAGTGTAATGGCCTTATTGTTTCGATAGAGAGAAGAACCTATGATTAGCTTTTTGGGAAATTTCCAAACGAATAATTTCAAATAAATCTTTCATTTTCTTATTTTACTATGTTCAACTATTTGTATTCCTCCATTCGTAGACTATATAAACAATGCAAAATGTCTCGACTTTTTTATTTTTAGAATAGGTCCTAGTCAAATAGCAATAATTCGAAGCAGTTCTTTACACTATTTTGAAAGCCCAAGAACTCAATTGTATGGATTTGTAAAATATAGGATTTTCAATCCTAATCAGTGAATAATTTGTCCACTTAATAGATGCAATTTCTCCATAAATTTTATAAATTATCCGATTGTTGATTATCGAATCTTGTTATTATTTACTTTTAGTTTATTGAAGTCATATATGTCTATAAATCGCAATAATAGAATTGAATTTCTTTTTTATTGTAGTTTATTATTTCTTTTATAAAGAACAACTTTTTATAACAAAAGTTTTTCTTTCTTTTGATAAATTGAAAAAAAAATTATATTTCTTTTTATTCCCCTTTCACTTGTAGTATGGGATAGAAGTGGGCTTTAGAAGGACTACTAAGTGAGTTAAGAAATCAAATTGTATCAATATTTTTGTAGATCTTTCTACAAAGACTTTTAAATTTAACCATGGAAATTGAATTGAATTCAGTTACTGAATATAATTTCTAAATTATATTGGATTCAAATAATTCGAGTAAAGTAATGTATTCTAGGAATAATATTACTTTAAGTTTAATGGACGATTAAGAAAGAATAGAATGATTTGATGACTAGGAAGACGAAGATATGCAATGGATTACTATTATAGGTTCTTTAATTTATTGAAAAGAAATTTTCTACAAAATATTGAAATTTAAAAAATAAAGAAATATTGAATTTGAATATACAAAATTAAAAAAAAAGAATGATAATTTTCTTTTGAATTTGAAATTTTAATTATAAAAAGAATAAAAATTGGGACAAAAAGTTGGTAAAAACGATGAGGCAGCACTTCCCCCTATTCCGATTCAAAGTATATTGTCAACCACATTGTTTCTCCATTTGAGGTCTTAATTTACCAACTTAAATATCACTCGTCTATACTATAACCTTCCCAACAACGATTTCTTTCTAGGCATTTCACTATAATGTTATAAACAAGAGTAATTTCAAATTGGTTCATGATCAATTGTTGACAGAAGACGTGTAAGGAATTGCCAAAAAAAAGTTATAGCAAAAAGGCATGGGATTCTAAGCATTTACTGTAGCGACCCGAACTTTGCGTACCGGGTGGGTTTCCTGCGCACCTCAAGAGGCTCGCGGCCGCCACGTTTTTATGTAGCGACCCGAACTT
>JANVCQ010000231.1:7800463-7811782 GCA_025531925.1 Erythroxylum plowmanianum
CTATTAATAATAGTGACTAATATTACTGCTTTTAGTGACCACTTTTACTTTCACTAAAAATACAATTTCTTGTAGTGTGAGTGTGTGAAGATTATACGAGTGAGTGGGCTGAATGGTAATGTGTGAAATCTGCAGTTTGGTATGTGCGTGACTCTGTGTTTCTTTGTATTTCGTTGGCTGCATAATTTCTGGAATTTTGAGTTGTGTTTCTCTTATGTGAAGTTGTGATTTATTGGGTGGTTTTGAGCTGAATTTTTTTGGGGATTTAACTGAGAACCTAATTAATTAGATGCATCCTCCATCTCCATTTGAATGTTCTGAATCCAGTCTTCCTTGTCTTCTAGGGTGCATCCAATGTGCGTCCAACAATCTTTATATTCATCTGTTTTGTCTGTTGCCTTGATCTAGCAGACCACACAAAGGTCTTCTCCACCAATTGTTGTTCTACCTATTCACACGAAAGTACTTCTTCTCTAGGATTTTTTGTGAAGATATTGAAGCTTCACAGCAAATCTTTCGATATACAATTTCCCATTCTTTTGTTGATGAAGTGGTATATTTAGGGGAGTTACTTTTTATCTCAAGTATTGTCTTTGTTTATATTGCTTATTGTTTAATCACTTAAGTTATTTATTTCGTATTTTTATTATCAAATACTGTTGAGGTTAACATGAGTCAGTCGTGTTATTGAATGTGAAAATCTTTCACGAAAAATGAGGTTAAGAGATAGTGTCAAAGATTGAATGGCGTCAGCTCAATAAAGCCTTAGGTAAATATATTATACTTTGATAAAAGTGATTAAGTTAGGTAAGGACCCCGTAGATATAGGACAAATGTGCCGAACTGTATTACCAAATTTCTTGTGCTTTTTATTATTTCGCTTTTGATTACTTTTGTTTTTGTTTGTGCTAAAGATATCCATGATAAAATTGGAAAGTTTGCGAAACTACTACTCTTGTTGTTTTTCAAAATCTATTTTTGAAATTGCCTTTTACGACTTTAGCAACTCTATTAGCTGTTAATACTTTAGAGAGGTTGATATTTTTCTTTGTGGCGTACGACATCAACTAGGCTCTTCTTAAACTTGGCTTAGGCTACTATTTCAATGCGTCAGTTGGCACCAATAAGGAAATGTTTTCATGTACTTCAACACTCTTTATGACTAGGGGTTTGCCCTTTTTCACATTGTTAGCTGCTGTTGCCAATAGCTTGAAGAGTCACCAATTCAGAAGTTATGGTGTTGATGAGCCAGTAACAAGCACCTGATCTTCTAAAACTTAATGACAAAGTTTCTCGTAGACACACAGACATACACGGGGCAATCTTTATACTGATTTTTGTTAATTACCAGCTCTGACTAAGCAATTAAAAGAATCTCATTTCGCTTTTGGTTTGCCTGCTTTTAGTATTGTGAGATAATAGGAGAGGTACATTTCAAACCCCTTACAGTTTTGTTGATTTATTAGTCAGAAGACCCACCTAACAATTGATCTTCTATGTCAGTCCGGAAATGGCAAGTTATATTTCCCGCAATATATATTTTAATACAAATTGTGAAGGCTGCTTGTGTAACATATAATTTAGAACATGGACTTTGGAGGGTATGAAAATTCAAACATAAACATATATGTACATTTGTAGAATAATGATTCCAAAAAGCCATGTATATACACTAACAAGTGTGACTACTGTTTCTCTATAAAAATGTAATATTTCAAATTAATGGAGTTTTGTTATGTTAAGAAACCTACTTGGCTAAACTATTTAGTTTTTTCTTCTTTCTTTGATAAGGTAAATATAAAAACTTGATTCCTTTAACGTTAGCCAACAGTGTATAAATAATTGAATATGTATCTTGGAATTGCTTTACACGAGGGTTGTGATTCAGATCTGTTAACTAAGGTTGAAGCCTGTTAGTTACAATTATCCACCTATAAATATACTAAGTCTAGGGTTTGGAAGATGTCACAATTCAAAAGTCTGTAGCTATCAATTCAAATGCTGTTGAATTTCTCTGTTAACTTGACTTTGGATGCTTTTGTGGAGAAATGAAAAGACTGGGAAAGGTTATATATTGAGGGGTACCAAAAGATCGAAAGTTCTTTAGCTTAGCTAATTTAGATGATTGAAAATTTCTATCATTTTGACTTGTGAACAAACCCTTTGGATAATTTAATACTCTTTTTTTTTTTTTTACTTCCCAGACATAAGTCTCTCATTAAAAGCCGCCAACAGATCACCTCCCACACATAAAATTTTTTATGGAAAATGTGTGCCTTTAGTTCCTTGCTAGACTTTGTATAAGATAGCCAAGTCCAACACAAAGAGACCTTAACAGCAGACCCTTCTCTCTCACACAGACACAGATCAAAGAGAGACATAAAGAGATGGGAAGAGCTCCTTGCTGTGACAAGGAAAATGTGAAGAAAGGACCCTGGTCACCAGAAGAAGATGCAAAGCTTAGGGAGTACATGGAGAACAATGGAACTGGTGGGAATTGGATTGCTCTTCCCCAGAAAGCTGGTAACACCATGCTCAAGTTTATATTTGAATTCTTTGATGGTGTTGTTTTACATGTCGTTTGTTTGCATGGGATTTATGAGTTTCGTTTGATCAGGTCTGAAGAGATGTGGAAAGAGCTGCAGATTGAGGTGGCTAAACTATCTGAGACCCAACATTAAGCATGGCGAGTTCACTGAAGAGGAGGATAGGATAATCTGCACCCTATTTGCTAGCATCGGGAGCAGGTAGATGCATTAAACTAATTTCCATTTTTACGAACTTCCTTTACGATTTTTGGACTTCTGTATTATGCCAGAGTTTCAAAAAACTGTCAACCGAAACTGATTTGTGTTAACGTTTCTTTTGGTTCTTTTCCTGAGTGAATCGCTTGATTTTATTTTTCTGATGAAATCTATCTTGCGCATAGACATGGAAGGTGGGAGAAGAAAATTTTCCGTTCACCTTTCTGTTTCTTTCTTTCTTGTTTTTCCTTCAAAAAGAAATTACACTTTTCAAGAATATTCCAATTTTTGGATAATTTCTCAGCATGCATTGGTAGTTTTAGATCCAAATATCAACATCTGCTTACGGCTGTTGAGTGAAACTCGAGAGTTTACATCTAATGGAAACTGTTTTTGGTTTTATAACGTATTTGCAAATTGCAGATGGTCAATAATAGCTGCACAGTTACCAGGTAGAACGGACAATGATATCAAAAACTACTGGAACACCAAGCTTAAGAAGAAGCTTATGATCATGGCTTCTCAGTCTCAGAGAAAACCTTCACCCTTTCCATCTTCTCTTCAAACCCCACCATTACCATCTCATTCACTCTCCTCACTCTTCAAAGATCTTGCCAGTTCTTACTGCTACTATCCACCTTCCAAATCATTCACAGGTTTTGAGACCATTTCACCTGTTCAATCAAATATTTTAAGCAACAATACTGGTCTAACCTCAAGCCCCTCTCTTTTGTTAAGTCAAGAGATTTTGGTCAGTCCCGTGCAATGCTATCGTCAAATGAAAGATAACTTCCTATCATTTGGAAGTGAAGCAAGTTGCAGTTCTAACTCTGATGGAAGCTGCAGTCAGATCAGCTATGGAAGGGAGATCAAACAAGAAGACATGGGACTTCAAAGCTATATCTCAAATGGGTACGAAGAGAATCAGAAGTTCATGATAAGTTATGGGAACAATGGAGTGGAAACTTTGAACCAGTGGGAAGGAGAGAAGGCAAATGGGTGCTTTGAAGAAACCCCATTAGACTACGAGCTTGAAGCTGTTAAGCAACTGATTAGCAGCAGTAGTGGCAACGCTAATAATGCATGTAACAACTTCCTGACTGAAGAAAACAAGACAGAAGCACAGAAGGTCATGTACTCCTACTACTGAAAATGAATCATAGGTGGACTGACTGTGAGTAAAAATCAAGAAAGATTTGATGGGGTAAGGCGGGGATGAGAGAGAGAGAGAGCAGATAAGACTTTGAGTTTCTGGGGGTTTGTGTTGTCTTTCTGATGAAAAATATGAGACATTTCTTCTTTTGACAGTACATGGTTGAAAGTTGTAACTTGTAAAGCTCCTTCTTTACTTTGTTCATTTCTTTTTGGGAGGTGAGAGATGGATGAGGATGAGGATGATGATGATAATGTGTATTTCTGTACCAAATCGCAGTCTCAGTTAGTACTCGTCCTGCAATCCAATCATAAATAAGTGTCATGAAAAGCTAGATACAAAAACAAAATCATAAATAAGAAACAAAAAACAAGAAGAACTCGGTGTCACAACTCACAAAGCTAATCAAAGCATGCACTGCCTTCTCTCTTTCTCTAGGATTTTTTTTGTTTTCTTTTCTCTTTTAATCTTTTTGGAGCCCCTTTGGCATGATTATTTGAGTTCTTGGACCTCGTGAAACGACCATTCGGCCCTTTGTATTTTGGTGTTAATTGACCTGTTAAGAGGGGTAGCAGTGGTCTGGTGAGTGGAAGTGTACAACATAATGCGAAGGACTTGAGCTGCCAAGAATCTTTTCCTTTTTTCAATTTTTTATATGAAATAGCTCTGAGTCCTCTGACTCAAGGCTGGAACTTGTCCACCACCAATTATAAAAGGAAGAAGATGACGATCCAAACTTTGGAGTTTTATGGAGGCCACAAGGTTTTAAAATGACTCGCGGTAAATCGTAATCTCAGTCCCTTTTCGTTTTCTATTTTATTTTAAGTGCAATATGTTTCTGCATTAAAGTAATTAAGGTCTTTGTTATACGCTAACTTAATAAACGAAGACCATAAAAATTCTAAAACAAAAAAGCTATCGTTTTTAGACAAGTCTCGACTGGTAAAAATGCTCATTAATTTGTTCTGAATTTTATTATTTCGATTATAGTCAATGATGAAATTTTCTTACAAAATTTTATTATACACATAATCCATGTAATTTATAGAACAAAGTATTTCTACGAATAAATTACTGGGATTCTTTAATGTTCGGCAGGTAAACATATATATATTTTTTATTAACAATTGGAGAGTTGTACAAGTAAAAAGTTATGCATGCGTTTTTAATTTTCAGCATGCCATAAAACATTTGCAATTCAATAATGGATGTCCTTCTTCCTACAAGCTAAGTGTAGATCCAAAAAAGACAAGGGTGACAGGAGAAAATAAATAAATTAAGATACGAGAAGAAAAGAATGAATAAGAAATGAAAAAAGATGGTTGATAATATATTATGATTGAATAAATGGTGTTTTTATATCTCTTTTTAGACCAATACTCTACATCTTCAATATAATAAGGAATGAAAGTCTTATCTATTTTTATTTCTCACCATATTTATTATAATTTATATTATTATTCTCCAAGTTAACCAAACACATCCTGAGATTATAGGTGTGTATCGTTGAGTAATGAGTACACAATAAGCATATGAGAAAAGAAATAATCCTTCCTCTCTGCATGGCCACGATGTTAGTAATATGAATGTTGTATTTCAGTATCTCTCTATGCAGTTTTCCATTAAATAGTTTATTACAGTGAAATATTTTCCTGACCCAGATTAATATTATAAGAAGGGGTATTATAAATACATGAAGATATTTCTTTGTTCTTTTTCATGGGATCATGTAACTTGATTTGATTATTTAATTGTTAAATATGTTAATTTCTATTTGGATGGTCTAATCAAATTAACTAGAACAAATTCTGCTTAATCAAGTCATCCGCAAAGGCATCACTTAGGGCGAGACTTTCCACCAAATGCTTATGAAATTAGCTTATTAATATTTTTGTACTTAACTGACTTTTAGCCTTGAAAATGCATTAGTAACATTAAGTTCTAATCACAAATAATTAGGAGGTTGAAAGTATTTCAGGTCCCTGAACTTGGGAAAACGTGTGGTTAAATCCATAAACGAAACGGATGTTTTAATATGTTATGTTATTAGTTTATAATTGCGGTCATATACTTCAGCCTGGTAGCTTTACAACATTTTTGTTGGGTAGGAAAAACGCTATTATAAGGCTAGAATATGGCATGCATAGTCAATAAGTAGAATAACGAAGTGGAGTTGCATTAAACAATAAAAAATAAATACCGAAGAAATATTATGTGGTACGTGCTCAAAAGTTTAATTACGTACTTTCCTTTTGTTAGAGGCTTACTTTTGCACTTAAATATAAGTTGAGGATTTCAATGGTTTTTTCTTTTTTCCCCCTTTTTACTTCAGTCATCGTATCCAATATATAAGACTAATGCCACAATGGTTATCAGCTACATGGTCAATTTTGAGTTGGAGTACACCATACCAGATCTTAAGTTACCGTGCTTTAGGATTTAAAGACGTTACATAAAAGAATAAAAGATATATATTAAGTTGTATTCGTCAATATATACAACTTCTTACTTCATAAGACTGATGGTTCCTGTAAGCTCAGCATTAAAATTCCTGAAAACTAAGAGTATAAATGTTACTCATTCTTTTTATATGTCTAAGAGTGCAAAGAGAGAGGTAGTAAGATGGAATCGCAATCCGCCATGGAGAATAACCGCAAAGAGGTCCATAAGTAGCATGACCATAGTATCTCTGTCACGCTTACACCATCTTTACATAGGCTCCATTTCAACATCTTTATACATAGAGGGACAAGTATTTACAAAAATAATGTATAATTATTCAGATTTCAGTAATTGTTGAAAAAAGGGTTAAATAATTAGCTGCTAAAATGTGGACAAAACCATATGAATACTTTAATTGCATTTGGGCTGCCAGTGCCAGCTATATTATTTGTTTATTATCAAGTTTGATTGTTTGAGAGCAGTTGAGGAAGCCTTTTTTTTTTGGGTAGGAATGTCTTGTCTAGCAAAGTGCGAAGGTCAAAAGGTACAAGGGTGTGGCACCAACTGACATTTCTGATACACGTAATATTTTTAATCTCTCATCAAACAGTTTTCTTTTCCCCTTATAATTATATTATATTTTAATATTGTTATGATTTACGAGTATTATCAGAGGGGCAGCCTTAGTAGTTAGTTCTGACACGAAGCACTTGCCCTTCTTTAGGGAAGCCAATTGGGACATAGTAACAATGACTCTTCATTAAGAAAGTAAAACTCTCCCACCGGCCAAACTTAGAACTGAGGATGACCATTGTCTATCACCTTAGAAGGATATATAGTAAACAAGTGGATACAGGAGTTTTCAGGGTTCGCCAATTCCTAGTCCAACAATGCCAGATAATTAATATTGGTGTGAACTACCAAGAATTTTTCAAAACTATGACTAATTGCATTGACATGGAACTCAGCCAAGTGAGCAATTCTGAGAATCCACTAAACTCCATGGTTTATGAATCTGAATTTGAAGGTCTAGGAGGGTTGTTGAACTTTGAAACTGAGCTGCCCTTATTTGTTTTTTTTCTAAAAATTTCTCTCAATAGGTTAAGTTCTTTGTAATTTTGTTATTAATATGTTGCTTCACACGTTCTTCCTTATAGAAAAAGTTGATCGCAACAGTTTCCTGTTGCTCTAGACTGTAGACAATCATTTGTTCATGATAAGCTGAAGGCACTTGACAACAACAGCGAGAGGGCTAGGCTTTGAATTTATAGACAATCCCCACATGCATAACCTAGCCGACTCCCGACTTTTCACATCAAGAGTCAACATTGTTGTTATCAATCTTATTCTTAGGCCTTCCTCCCTCTGTGCGAACCCCTTGGTTTATTGAGGATGACTGACACCAATCTAAGAACTAATTGCACATTTGTTTAAGGAGAATTTTGCTGTAGGCGTTTCGAGTGACGTCCAGCTCTGGGTGAAGCTGAAGAGCAGAATAGTTGCCGTGCCCTATAGCTTCCGGAATATAGTCGGCAACTTTCAAAATGGATATGGTGTTGTCACTGCTGATATTTGAAACCTCTCCCTTCCTGCCAATTTCATTGAACGACTTATTGAAAATCAATAGCAGAACACTTTGCATTTGTTTCTAATTAACCCACTCTACCAAATCAATCGAACTAACTTACTGGAAATCAATTAATAGCCAGAAACTTTTTGTACGTTAATTTTATATTCTGTAGGTCCCTTTGGATTGTGGATGTGGAACCAAATTACAATTGCAATTCTAATTTGATAAAATTAGAATCAAGGTCTTGGACTTAAAACAACTCTATAGAAACTTCACAATTAAATTCTTTTAAAATATCTTAAGAATTGAATTAAGTGAACAATCAAATTTTCAATTTATGTAACAAATATAAGCGATATAATTAAAGTTATCAATCTCTACTTTGCAAGATGCTAATTTTGAGAGTCTCAAATACAACTTGATAGTAAAATAGAGTTGGAGCATTTAAGATTGGGTGCATCCTCTTATACTTTTGGGCCTATTGCATTAAATTCCCTCAACTACTACCCAAACAGAAGACGAAAAGAAAAGGACTTCTATTGCAATATTCTATATGTGATAAATGTTTTAGTTTCAAAAAACCTTGCGGTCTTGCTAGAATTGTAAACAACTACCATTTTCGAGGAGATGATTGCAAATATTATAGTCAGCACATCTGAACAACGCAGTAAGTCTTCTTCAGCATATGACATACGGGTAGAATTGACACTTGTTTATGTTAAGCACAGTTATAAATTACCGATGGTGGGGTACAAGTCTCCGTAATCACGGATTCCCATCTCAACAGCCGATAAAATTTTCACCTGTTCGATGATTGACGGGTGCTTATCTCGTCAACCGTATTAAATATTTAATACTATCATGTCCTTGGCATATTTGAACAGAAAAATGGAACGTCAAACGAAAGTTCTGCACTATACTTGGTCAGGGTTAAAATGAGTTCCAGAATGCTTTAATCAGGTCTTTCTCAGAAGTTAAAATGAGTTCCCAGAATGCTTTAATTGTCCTGCATCACACTCCAACAAATAGGAATTAAAGGGCGGGAACACATCACCTATTTACCATCATGCTCGATGAGTATCTATTCATTTAGTTAATGAGGCCCACAGAAATTGAATAAATGTAGACTCATAAAACAGAATAATGGAACAGGTGATCTGAATCCTTGAACAGAAGGTCAAAGTTGATGCTAGAGGATAATAGTATCGGAGTCTTCCTTCCTCTTAGCTTCTTTTATTTCAAGATGACGTTCGTCATATTTTAAGAAAATGACCGTTTATATTTGATAAGAAATTTTTGTTGGGCTTTCAGCTCTCTAGGATTGCTTAACTAATAATAAACTACTCACACTATAAAAATGACTGAAAAATTATGCACGCAAGAATTTAATGTGAAAAATCTTCTAATGTAGAAGAGAAAATCGTGGGACAAATCGATAATAAAACTTACTAAATCAAATAGCATGATACAAACAATAAAGGTGCTACTACTAATTTAGATCTTTTAGCTTTCTCTAAAGCTCTCTCAAAAGACTTTTGGCCAACATATATAATTGAGTACAAATTGATATATATATACACATATACTAGTACTACTCTTAAACAAATTCTAGAAATTAAATTTTAATAAAATTATAGTTGAACAAAGTTATTTGAGCTTTAAAACATTTCTATTGTTGAGTGTTTTTGTCTTATCCAACTACTACTTTTAAACTTTTCTTAAAACATTCAAAAGGATAAAATCTTATACCATACACGATCACTCACAACTTCATTTCTTTTGATCCATGAAGACATCTATCAATTTCAAAGTTCAAATTTAGTTGTTTTCGTCGAGCTAACATTCATAAAATGAGATTGGACCCATAACAATCTCTCCCTCTAGCTTATATCGGAGGAGAAATCAACCATCATATTATCACTTGAAGGCCATCCCAGCAAGCTTACCAAGTTTACTTTTGGGAACTATCTTCGCTAACATGTCGATATTATTCTTATACTACTACCTTACAACTTGTTTGAGTCTATAAATCTCTTTTTTTACTTCCATGCCAAGTCTTCTTTTCATTCGACTTTGAGTGACTGAACTTCTTAAAGATTCTCTAGCTCCCAATCAGTAATGACTAGGAGATATTCAAAACTAGGACATCTCGTTAAAGGCTTCTTCTCTCTAGGAATGTCAATTTTGGCCAAGCCCGACTTGGGTTGATTAGACCACAGGCCAAAATAATTCGGCCTGATTGAAACTACAAAAATGACGTCATTTTGTAAATTTTTTAAAAAAAGTAAGGATGGATCGGGCCGGGCCACGAGTCACCCAGCCAGAGGTTGGATTGAGCTTGGTTAGGCAGGAGTGGCCCAGCCCATTGACATCCTTACTTCTCTTTATTTGACTTTCAAAGTTAGACATATTTGAACACTTGAGTGGGTTGCTTCCCTACTTATGATGCTCATCGATCCTTCCTTCATCATCCATAAGATGTGGATTATGTGCCTCCTCTCCATCAGGTTCCACTCGATTATCCTCTATTACTTTATGTCCTTCGCTCTCTTCAACTGTAGCCTGAATCAACAAAAGTAGACATAGGATAAGTATCCATACTATCGAAAGACAACTAGAAGTAGTCTTGTATTCTTTAATGAGATCTACACACATCTTATGCTCATAGAAGACTAAGTCCTTGCTTTTAACAATGTTTTGTTATTTGGGTCGTAGAGATTATAGTCAAATTCCTCATCACCATATCTAACAAACATATAAGGAGTAGTCTTCAAATCTATTATTGATCTCTGCTCCTTTGGCATGTGCTTGAAAGTTGTGCATTTGAACACCCTTAGATGCAAATAGGTTGGATCCTTTCCTTTCTGCACTCTCTTAGGAATGTCAAGCTCCAAAAGGAATGAAAGAGTTCTATTGATCACGTATATAACAGTTTTAACTGCCTCACCTCGAAAAACTTTGGTAGTTTTGACATTCGAACCATATATTGAACCTTCTTCATAAAACCATCATCTTGACAACACCATTATGTTGTGGACTACTAAAGTTTGTCTTTCCATATCTTATACCATGTCTTGCATAGTACTTTTCAAACTCGTTAAAGCTATACCCACCTCCACTGTTGGTTTGGAGATACTTCAGCTTCCTTTTTGTTTCAGTTTCCATTATGGCATGAAATCTTTGAAAGATCTCTAGCGCCTGGCTTTTTGTTTTTAGAATAAAGACCCAAATCTTGTGTATAGTATCATCAATAAATGTAACAAAGTACTTGTTACCACCAAAGGACTCCACCTGTGGGGTCATACATGTCGGATTTCATCAACTTTAACTTCACCTTCCTTTTTATAGACTTCTTATGGAAAGACACTCGATGCTGCTTTCTAGCTACACAATGATCACAAGGGTTAAGA
>JANVCQ010000231.1:7895108-7913120 GCA_025531925.1 Erythroxylum plowmanianum
GCAGACTGCCAGAGGGCCCAAATGCCTCCCGCTTGACCAACTGCATCGACCCTCGCGACCTTGTCAAAACCTAAACGACGCGAGACTTGCTCCACGCGGGTTCCAGAGAGATGAGTTTCGACCAAGATCAACAAAGCAGGTTTATGGGCACGTTGAAGTTCTTTAACAGTGGGAAGAAAATCCTTCTTACTTGCCCCACGGCAATTCCAACTAATAATTGAGTTATTAATCATCATAAAAAAGAAGAAAAGAAGAAAGAGGAAGATTGCTTGAGCCAGGCACTCCTACTGATCGTGACCACCCTCCCGAGGGGCCACCCCGACTTCCACAGACATGTCATGTACTTGTACAGGCTCTAGCACCGGGGAAGGGTCTAGCTTCATACCAGATGTGCGCTGCTGAGGTCCGGACGACGCCAACATTTGCCCAACCGCAATGACCTGCGGGGGGCGCTTAGATCCGAAGGGACGTCGAGGGCGATAACAGCCTCGGGGGGTTGAGGGGGGACGCCTGCAAGTCCAGTCAGGTTGGTAGACGGGGAGAAGGCCTGTTGGAGAACTCCAACAAAGGATTGGACCATTGTCGAGGACACTGCAACTTCAGAAGTCGAAATGGTGGCTGTGGGGACGTAAGAGTCGGGACGTGGATCTGCATGGGTTGCATGGATGCCGGTGGTAGAAAGATGGGCCCCAACAGTAGCGTGTTGGTGGGGGTGTAAGAGTGGCATGTGACTTTTAAGAGGGGCACGTGACTTGAATTGACCGGTAACAGGCTTAGATGAAGGTTCTGCTACCTCCTTGCTCCCCAGTTGGAATCCCGGTAGCGCCTCCGTTGGCTTAGAGATCTCCGCATTTAATGCAAGAAATCAGTTCTGAGGTTCCCTAAGCGTGCTGCCCTGAGTCTGGTCTTGGGAGTTGGTGTGAGACTGGGGGCAGGGTGGGCGACGTGAGCGTCTATCTACCACCATCCACTCCCCAAAACGTGGGTTCGGTGATGTCCCATCAGTCACATGGCCATTACTTGCGGTTCCCGAAACCTGAACTGGCGTCTCAGGTTGGCACTCCCCTTGGGGCGTAGCGGACACAATGGAGGTCGACGTCAGCCTAGTGGACGGGCAGACGGTAGTGGCGTGACCATAAAGTCCGCAACTGAAGCAGATTGTGTCCAGCCCCTCATACACGACTTTGTAACACAAGTCATCAAACCAGAGCTGTTCGACCAGAGGCTTGGAGAGATCAACCTCAACGCAGATGCGAGCAAACTGCCCTCGGGTAGTGTACGAAGTGTTCACATCCACGCGGAATGGAGTCCCTACACCAGACGCCAGCGCTCGCAAGACATTCTTATTGTAGTACATAATTGGTAACTCCGGAAACCGAATCCAGGTGAGGAGTTTGTGCAAGGAAGCAGTAGAAGGATGGAACTCCAGTGTCCAGGGGCGCATCGTGAGATAATGGCCCTGGATCATCCAAGAGCCATTAACGAGCACATGGTGTCGATCCTCATCCGAAGCAAACTGAATGAGAAAAAAATCAGAACCAAGATCCAGAATGTCGAGGGTCCCTTTAGGCTTCCA
This sequence comes from Erythroxylum plowmanianum, assembly GCA_025531925.1. NCBI lineage: Eukaryota > Viridiplantae > Streptophyta > Magnoliopsida > Malpighiales > Erythroxylaceae > Erythroxylum > Erythroxylum plowmanianum. The sequence goes on from JANVCQ010000231.1 coordinate 7,896,685, forward strand.
CAGTTGATGGATTCGGGTGTAGAGGATTCGGTAGCCGATGGCGCGACCCAGCACTTTGACGATAAGAACTTGTTGCCAGGCGGTCACTAACTGGGTTTTAAACGTGGAATCAATAGTGAACTCGGGACAGAGGGTATCATCATTCCGAAAACTCATCGTCATGATCTTAGCAGCTAAAAGATCTACAGGAGCTTCCTTTGGGGTGTCTTTCACCTGCGCTAACTTACCCAGGAGTTTTTCCTGATATGACGACACATGGAGGGATGACTGAGAAGGGGAACGGGCCGGCATGGGGTCGAACCATTGGAGGTGGCGGCGGCTGTGAGCGAATCTGGTGGGCGAGATTTCTTGGGGTTCTTTGGATTGTCAAGACGGAGGTAATCTCTGGAGGTTTTTGCGTTCATAGTGATGATTTTTTCTACCAAACCCTTTTTCTCGTACTTTTGCATGTACATCTAAGCTGAGTTGAATAACATGTAGCTTTATGCTGCTATGTATTCCAATTCATTTCTACGATTACCCTTCATGTCTACACGTGTCGCCAACTCTTTATTAAGATTTTGTAAGGGAACCAAAAATGGTATAGTAGCGTTGTTGTTTATCGTCTTCAGAAAATTCAAGAGCTTTAATTATTGCCTTTGACAAACATGTACATAATTACTATGTCTCCTTTACTATTTGAAGCTGTAAACCTTTTAAGATTGTTAACTTAACAACGTATTTCAACATCTTTTTGGGTTATACGAGGACATGTACGTCCAAAGCATTCATGCTGTTTACAAAGGAAATATCAAATAGGCTTCTGAAAATGTGAAGACTTCTTGAAGAATTGAACAAATCTTTTTTTTGTACTTTCGTTCTTCCTTTCATAGGTTTTCTTCAAAGGCTTGTAGCCTTCTTTCATTTTGTGGAATTTTCTCCTAGGTTAGACTTGATGAAGATGAACTTTCTTCTTGCTATGACATTCACAAGTCTTTGTATCTTTGCACTTAATCTGGAGATAAGGCTTCTTGTAAGCTTATTTGAGAACTAGACCACTTTCAATGATATTCTTGAACAAGGTATACTGATCACATAATTTATCAAGAGATGCTAAAGCAAGCTGATAGATTTATCCATGAGAAATTGTTAACGTATCACGTTGTAGAGAAACTATGATCTTTTGTAGTTCTGGTTGTAATTGATTTGGATGGATGATATAAAAGTATATCAAAGATTAACATCATTCCATCCATTCAAAAGATCGTACATTTTCTTCATTCGTTGGTAATGCTTTTGGATATCACGATTATCAAGAGAACAACATTTTATTGTGAAGTATTCCTGAGGATTTGTTTGTCAATGAGCTGAAAGTCACCAATAAATTTTTTGTGGATAATTCTATGTAGTGGCTCAGTCACTAACTTGTCATGCAAAATGCAAGACCTTCAAGTCTGTGGGGAGTTTAGGAAACTAGTACGTCAGTATATAGAAATATACCTCGGGCAAGAACAAAAGTTCTGGTTCGGATACCACAGGGAGTATGGGTGAGAAAATTGTGCATAAGATTCAGGACAGTATTCCAATAGTTTATCTCGAAGTGCAGTGTATTGTATAAGAACTGGGTATGTTCAAACACATTTTTTTCGGTGTGTGGACTGAATAATGATCGATACTTGAGGCCTGTGGGTAGGATCTGTAAAGGTGAGGCTTCACTATATGTACCCATACCAATCAAAATGTCTAGGTTAGGTAGTTTGCTTCCAAAAACTTTAGTCCAAACTATACACTAAGGAAAGAATCGAATTCCAATTCTTCTTCTTGTTATTAACCCAGTCTTAAAAGAATTACCATCAGTAGCAGTAAAATATTCTTCATGAGAAGTCCATGTGTCAGATGATAAGATATTAGACTTCATGATCGTACGACTGAATCCAGTATCCATAAACCCGATAGCTTTGATGGGTTTATCATATTTGTTATGTTGAAAGAGTTGGATTTGGACGTAAGGTCGTTGAACTGGTGTACGATCTACTCTCATGCAAGTCTACTGCAGCATGTATAGAGAATCATCCTCTTAAGAATAAGAGGAAATAGAGAATTCTTCAAGTGTCATCTTAACCATAAAACCTGATTTCAATACCAGGTTGGATGATGCTACTTTATTTGAATGCCTGAAAGTTTAGATCCAGATCAAGATTCTACAACCATTACTTTGCATCACTAGATGATCTATCGTCTACAGAATCATGCATTGGACTTTAATTTTCCAAATTTCACTTCGGATGCTCTTTACATGTTCGCCAATCGTTCCAATGATTAGACTACTATCATTCAGATCCTAAAGCAACTACCAAGACAGGAGCTTTAAAAGTTGATGCCAACTGAATGGATCAACAACTACCAAAACGTATTACACGTGCCTCATCGACACTCTTTTCATACGACAACTCCTCCAATTTTGAAGACTTTGAGAGATGGAACTATTAAGTTCATCTATGCATAACTCAATAAAGATCCATCTAGACCTTCAACATTTGGGGCAATTCTTATAATCCATCCCATATTTTCACATACGGAAGGTAAATCTGGTCCTTTTGTTCATTACTTTAAATTTAATGGGATCCAGTTTATATGAGTCATTATCGTGGACATTTTTAATGGGATGTTGACCCATCTATGTGCGAACCAAACTGTGAGATTTGTCTCAACCCTGAGTTAGATAGTGATGATGATGATGATCATTGTATAAAAAGGAAAAGGAAGAAGAAAAAGCCAAAATTGCGTTGTATGCCTTCTCGTGAGTATCATCGCCTTAGAGATGATCCAAATCTAGACGATTCTAAAGGTTTATTAATAGAAAGATCCAGACCTAAGTCTCTTAGAGAGATGTTGAAATCGTCTACATGTAGATCTACATACAGATCTAAGCTAGAAGTTCCTGTTATGACTCCTACTCTTATACCCTGTATGATGGCATAGCCATATGAGGAAGATTTTCCTACGTTAACCAGGAGTACGGATGAATCAACGCGGGTTGTCTCTAACCCTTATATCTGAGCCACAGGAATCACTTCACAAGGAACACTTGTGTCAAATCCATCTGATGTTCTCAACTAGCAAACATGAAACGCAATAGCACAGAACAAAATTTTGAGAAGAATTGATTCTAAGCTGAATGGAGTCAGTCAACAAAATCATGCTACTCATCATAAAGTCGATGCAGTTTCTAAATCCAATAGATGTACCAGTCATATAAAGCTCAAAATTTAGCATCTTGATGTTGAACTTCGAGAATACATCTCTGCCCATTATATAGGTCCTAACTTTGACTTTAAAGTTCGTGAGATACAAAAGATATAAGGAATTGTGCAACAAATGGAAACTAACATGCATTTGACACAATCAAAGACAATATGTGGCTCATCCTCAACAGATGTTTCAAATACACAGCCAACATATCTGTCTCTTATGTATCAAAAGTATCCAGAAGAAGCTGACTACTCAAAGGTGTTTAAATTCAATTATCCTTTGATTAGACAGTATATACATCCTTAAACAACTTCAAAGAAACCAAAAAAGTCAAAATCAAGGCAAAAACTTGAACATATGCCTAAACAAAGAGTTGATGAGTCTTCAAAGGTTCCTGAGCCATTAACCTTTTATACACCATTTGAACCAGTCAATCATTGGAGTAAGCTTATACAAATTCATACACCTCTAACATCTCCACTAAAAGTTCAACCTTCCACCTCATCTCTTGGAAAGGATAAAGCTAAATAGACAGAGTTTATCGCAACTCTTAGATCTACACAAATTGCAGAAGATTCAAGTTCTCAATCAGATAATACAGAAGTTTATTCAGAAGCATATGTCCTAACATCTGAAGTTTCTGTAAATGTTTCTAAGTCAATCTTTGAGTCATCATCTGAACATATTTCTGAACCATCAACTGATTATTCAGCGTAGTTTGCTGATCTTTCAAAATTATCTAATGTTCTGATGATGATGCCTTAAGTTACTGAAGTTGAACCTGAAATAAGTGAAGCAGAGTCCACAGGTACTGAACCTTTTAGACCTGAACCAACACCATAGGCAACATCAACTCAGCCAAGGCATAGGCTACAACCAAACTTACTTTAGGACCTTGATTTACGTTCGATGATCTACTCCCAAAGAAATGAAGGGATAGAATACATGAATTTGGTGCGTAGATTGATCTTCAAATGACTAGACCTAATTATCCTCTGCCTATTCATTACTCCAACAACTTTGAAGAATTGATTAAGGAGCAATCTCAAGAAGATGAGGACACCAAGTTTGCTATTTTTGTATCAATATTAGAAGAATCCTTTATTTGCTCTGATTCTCTATACATACTACAATATAGTTGCATGAAAGTAGATCATACACCAGTTTAATGACCTTATATCCAAATCCAACTCTTTCAACAGGACAAATATGATAAACCCATTAAAGCTATCGAGTTTATGGATACTAAATCCAGTCGTACAATCATGAGGCCCAATATCTTATCATCTGACACATGGACTTCTTATGAAGAATATTTTACTACTACTGATGGTAATTCTTTTAAGATTGGGTTAATAACAACAAGAAGAATTGAAATTCGATTCTTTCCTCAATATACAGTTTAGGTTAAAGTTTTTGGATGCAATCTACTTGGCCCAGGCATTCTGATTGGTATGGATAAATACAGTAAAGCCTCACCTTTACATATCCTACCCACAGGCCTTAGGTATAGATCACTATCAATCCATACACTGAAATAAAAATGTGTTTAAACTTACCCAAGTTTTACACAATACACTGCAGGTCGAGATAAATTATTATAATACTGTCCTGAATCTCATGCATAGTTTTCTCACCCATATCTTCTGTGGAAAAATGATGACTTCTTTATAAGTCTACCTTTCAAGAAGAATGAGGATATCAACCCTACAAAAGCCACACATCCAGGGATGAATCCTGATGATCTAAAGCTTGCACAAGATGAGTGTGCAATCCTTTTGAAGTAAGGACTTATTGAGCCCACCAAGTTAGATTGGGCTTGTTAAACGTTCTATGTCAATAAACGCTAAAAGCATAAACGTGAGAAAAAGAGATTAGTCATTGACTACAAACCTCTGAATGCTTTCCTGCAAGATGACAAGTTTCCTTTACCAAAGATAAGTACTCAAGTACTATTTCTTAAAGAAACTGTTATCTTTTCAAAGTTTGATCTTAAAGTAGGATTTTAACAATTGGGTATTGACCCAAAAGAACGATATAAAACTACATTCTGCATTCCCAATGCACAATACCAATGGATTGTTATGTCATTTGGACTTAAAATCACTCCATCACTATTTCAAAAATCCATGACAAAGATCTATGAACCTATCTTCAACAGTGCACTAATCTACATTAATGACATCTTATTGTTCTCAAAGGCCTATGAGGAACATCAGGCCATTTTGAAAAGATTTTTGGATCTTACAAAACAGTATGCGTTATATTTTGGACCTTGAAAAGCATTATTGGCACTACAGAAGTTAAATTCTTGGGCATGCATTTCAAAGATGGATTCTACCAGCTTGGTCCATACATTGCAAAAGAGATGTTACAATTTTCTGATGAATATCTCACTGTCAAGCAGATACAATAATTTCTTGAAATTGTTAAGTATATTCGAGATTTCATACCACACGAGGCAGCTTACACTTCAAGCTTATCTAAGCTTTTGAAAAGAAACCACCAACTTAGTCAAAGTAACAGAAAAAAGCTATCAAGTATCTAAAGTAGGTCTGTCAAGATCCTCTACCACTAAAGATTCCTGACACAAGTCAACGTGTCTTACATATTGATCCTAGTGACACCCATTAGGGTGCTGTACTCCTCGAAGAAATCAATGACCAACGACATTATTGCGGACATGCAAGTGGTCAATTTAGTTCTTCTGAATGCCACTATCATATCAACTATAAGGAGATTCTTGTTGTTAAATGAGGTATTACAAAATTCACTTTCCATCTCACTCCTTATCACTTTGTCATTGAAATGGATAACACCTCCTTTTCTAAAAATCTTTGACCAGTCTAAGAAAAAGATTCCCAACAGTCAATTGCTTCAATGGCAAGAGTGGTTTTCCTCCTATAAATACTCCATTTGACACATTAAAGGTCACAGAAATATCCTTGCTAATTATCTTTCTAGACCTACAAAACCTCTATTGTTTGTCTCCTCTTCTCCCAAACTTCCCATTCCATTATATTGGTTAATGGAGTTTTCCAAATTTGCAAAATATAAAAAGGAGTTTCCTTCTTTATTTTCTACTCCTCCAACCATTGTTTTAGAGCTTTATCTGCTTTTGCATCAGAGTCTGTTCTATTATTTGCATCTAGCTCTTCTCCAGCATGACATTTTACCAATTCCTGGATTCTTTGATCCTACTTCTCCTTATAAACTTTTATATCATATTTATGATAACATCCATGAATCTACTTTCTGGCATCTCTAGGCAATGTCTTCCTTTTATGCATGTTCAATTGCCTTTTCTCCTCTTCATGTATATCGTCATCTCTCTCATCCAACTAATTCAAAGTCTCTTCTATGGACTTTCTTTGAGTGGTTCCAACTCTTAGATAAATGGCATATTGATATGTCCCAACTCTTAACATATCATCAATTATGGGACTCTTCTTTAGATGATAAAGAAACATATGCTATTTATCTCATCCATCGTCCTTATGTGACAAGTGATTGTGTCCAACTCTGCACATTTAACCATATTCAACATTTAGCGAACTTTTACAACAACCTAGTCTACAGATCAACCATGCTTTCTCAAAGAATTATATTCTATTTTGGAGCAATTGAATAAATCTCAGAATTTGACCTTTTTACCAATATACACTTCTCGGGACCCTTACTATGGAAATAATGCTTTTCTTGACCCAATTATCACTCCATCCCCATATTAGTGGGCTTCCGAACCAGATCATGTGATTCACATCAAAGCTGGTGACATTCCTCATCCAGTCTCCAACCCATTATACAGTCCGTATAAGAATCCAATTCTACTTGTAGTTCATGGCCTTCCAATTGGAATCCAACAAACATCCACCAACTCATAGACCAACTTGATAAAACAATGGGATCTAATAAAAACTTTGGCATCACTGATGACCTCACTTTAACCCTTTAAAGTGAGTAAACATTTTAAGGCAACTACCTTCACGACTTTTAATGAAAGATGGCCCCATAAAACACTATTTAAGATACTGTTTAAGATTCTATCTTCTCATCACACTATTTACTTTTAGACTTTTGTCAAAGTAGTTTACTTTTGTAAAATTTAGGTAGCATTATTGTACCCTAAAGTAGATTTCTTTTCAAAAGAAGTGATAAGTTTGTCTTAGAATGACTTACATTTCTAACCATTACTTCGCCTATAAAAACACGGTTTCCTTTCAGTTATAGGAAGGTTTCATTTGAAGTTTCATTTTATGCTTTATTTTGATAAATGAAGTTTGTTTTCTTTCTAAGTCTCTTCTCCTTCCTGAAAACTTCAAAGGCTTGAATCATATTACTATCTATCTAGGTGTAGGAAAAGTATGCTCTACGCTCATCTCTTCTGAGGATCTTGTGTATCAGAAAATCTATGACGGTATGAGACTACATTTAAAACAATTTTTGCTGCTTGATTAGAGTTTAACGGGGAAAGAGTGAAGGTGTTGTTGAGATTATTGTTACAGAGTGGGAGCTAAGAGTTGTGAAATGGGAAGAGATTCTTAAGAGGAAAGATGAGAGTTATGTGCTCGTGGAGAGTGACCTTGTTGTCTCGTTCATCATACCTGGAACAATCCCAATAGTCACAAGTATACTTCCCAAGTTGTTTCACAATTGTCTACCAGACATCTCAGTACCTCCAATCCGACTTTGGTTAGTTGACGGTCTTTCCAAATGAGTTGTTTTACCCAGTTTGGTGTAGTAGTTTCCCTATGTGCCCTTCGGGGTCTCCCTGCGGTATTAGAGCTACAACTTTTGTTCTTACCCAAGGTATATTTCCATATACCGTAGTACCAGCTTTCCAAGTTCCCCAAAGACTTGGAGGTCTTGCATTTCGCATGACTAGCTAGTGACCGGGTCACTAGAGGGAGCAACCAAACCTTTTGCATCTTGTCAGGCAGGTAATATTGATTCTTATTCAGAGAAGTGAGTAAGGAGAGAGCCTATACGAAGTTATGGAAACATTATCTACCAACCCTGTTTATTTATCTTCTACTTTGTCTATGTCTTCTTTACCTTCTAATGTACAGCATGTGTTATCAAATATAATAGAAAACCTTGTAGAAATTAATCATGTACTTGTATAAAGTCGTGTTTGTGAATCTTCTTTACCTTTGCTGAGTTCGTACAGTATATATTCTCGTGACTGCTCTTGGACGAGAAGTATTCGTACCATTTTGTCTACTACTAGACCTAGAGTTCAAGAAATCATCTAAAGTTTCAGATTGGAACAGTGTGATCTTAGATCTACCACTGCAAAACACTACGTAAAGCTTGAAATTCCTAAAGAACTGATCTCTTTATGGAGGGAGCGTAAAATCATACACATCTTCATGTTGGATCTATACGTCTTGTTCTTACACTTTATGGAAGAAAGGGAATACCTACTACAACCAGGATATCTCTTTTATACACTACCTATAAAACGTACAAAAATGGTCTTGTTGGTACCTTTGCTGACAAGTATACTTGTGACTATCAGGATTGTTCCAGGTATGATGGATGATGCAATAAGGTCACTATCCACGGGCACACAACTCTCATCTTTCGTCTTAGGAACCTCTTCCCTTTTCACAACTCTCAGCTCCCAGTCTGTAACAATAATCTCAACAATACCTTCACTCTCTCCCCATTAAACTCTAATCAAGCAGTGGAAATTGTTTTAAATGCAGTCTCTTAGACTGTCATAGACTTTCTGATACACAAGATCCTCAGAAGAGGCGATTGTATAGCATACTTATCCTACACCTAGACAAATAATAATATGATTCAAGTCTTTGAAGTTTTCAGGAAGGAGAAGACTTAGAAAGAAACAAACTTCATTTATCAAACTAAAGCATAAAATGAAACTTCAAATGAAGCATCAATTGAAGCCTAAATTGAAACCTTTTTACAACTGAAAGGAAAACCTTGCTTTTATAGGCTAAGCAAAGGTTAGAAATGTAAATCTTCCTAAGACAAACTCATTACTTCTTTTAAAAAGAAGTCTACTTTAAGGTACAATAATGCTACCTAACTTTGACAAAAGTCTAAGAATAAATAGTGTGATGATAAGATGAAATCTTGAACAGTAACTTAAATAGTAATTTGTGGGGCCATCTTTCATCAAAATTTGTGAAAGTGGTTGCCTTAAAAGGTGTGCTGACTTTAAAGGGTTAAAGCGAGGTCATCAGTGATGCCAAAGTCTTCAATGGATCCCATTGTTCTGTCAAGTTGGTGGATGTTTGTTGTATCCCAATTGGAAGGCCATGGACCAAAAATATAATTGAATTATTGTACTGGACTACATAATGGGCTAGATAATGGACTAGAGACTAGATGAGGAATGTCACTAGCTTTGATGTGAATCACATGATTTGGTTCGAAAGCTCACTAATTTGGGGATGGAGTGATAATTGGGTTAAGAAGAGCAGTATCTCCATAGTAAGGGCCCAGAGTAGTGCATATTGGTGAAAAGGTCGAATTCTGAGATTGATTCAATTAGTCCAAAACAAATATAATTCTTCAACAGAGCATGGTTGATCTATAGACCAAGACGTAGAAGTTTCCTAATGTTGAATATGGTTAAATGTGTAGAGTTGGTCAGAATCACCTATCACATAAGGACGATGGATGAGATAAATAACATATTTTTCTTTATCATACAAAGAAGAGTCCTATAATTGATGATACGTTAAGAGTTGGGACATATCAATACGCCATTTGTTTAAGGGTTAGAACCACTAAAAAAAAGTCCATAGAAGAGATTTTGAATTAGTTAGATCAAAGAGATGACGATATACATGAAGAGGAGAAAAGATAAATGAACATGCATAAAGGGTAGACATTGCCTAGAGATGCCACGAAGTGGATTCATGGATGTTATCATAAATATGATACAAAAATTTATAAAGAGTAGTAGGATCAAAGAATCTAAGAACTGGTAAAATGTCATGCTAGAGAAGAGTTAGATGCAAATAATAGAACAGACTTTGATGCAAAAGTGGATAAAGCTCTAAGACAGTGGTTGGAGTAGTAGAAAACAAAGGAGGAAACTCCTTTTTATATTTTGCAAATCTGGGAAACTTCATTAACTAGTATAATGGAAAGTGAATTTTGAGAGAAGAGGAGACAAATAAGAGAGGTTTTGCAGGTCTAGAAAGATAATCAGTAAGGATATTTCTGTGACCTTTAATATGTCAAATGGACTATTTATAGGAGGAAACCTACTCTTGCCATCGAAGCAATTGACTGTTGGGAATCTTTTTCTTAGACTAGTCAAGGATTTTTGGAAAGGAGGTGTTATCCATTTCAATGACAAAGTGATAAGGAGTGAAGTGAAAAGTGAAATTTTCAATACCTCGTTTAACATCAAGAATCTCTTTATAGCTGATATAATAGTGGCATTCAGAAGAACTAAATTGTCCACTTGCATGTCTGCAATAATGTCGCTGGACATTGATTTCTTCAAGGAGTACAACACCCCAATGGGTGTCACTAGCATCAGTCTGTAAGACACGTTGTCCTATTTCAAGAATCTTTAGTGATGGAGGATCCAGACAGATATGCTTTAGATGCTTGATAGCCTTTTTCTATTCCTTTGTCTAAGGTCGTGGATTCTTTTTCAATGTGTGGACCAAATTGGTAGAATCCATCTTTGAAATGCATACCCAAGAATTCAACTTCTGTAGTGCCAATAATGCCATACTATTTAGTAAGATCCAAAAATCTTTTCAGAAGGGCCTGATGTTCCTCAATGTAGATTAGTGCACTATTGAGGATAGGCTTATAGATCTTTGTCATGAATTTTTGAAACAGTGATGGAGTGATTTTAAGTCAAAATGACATAACAGTCCATTAGTATTGTGCATTGGGAATGCATAATGCAGTCTTATATAATTCTTTTGGGTCAATACCCAATTGCCAAAATCTTGCTTTAAGATCAAACTTTAAAGATAACAACTTCTTTAAGAAATAGTGCCTGGGTACTTATCTTTGGTAAAGGAAACTTGTCATCTTGCAAGAAAGCATTTAGAGATTTGTAGTCAATAACTAACCTATTTTCCCACGTTTCTACTTTGAACATTTATTAACATAGAATACTTGACAAACCTAATCTGACTTTGTAGGTTCAATAAGTCCTTGCTTCAAAAGGATTGCACACTCATCTTGTGCAAACTTTATATCATCAGGATTTTCCCTGGATAAGTGGCTTTTGTAGGATTGATATCCTCGTTCTTTTTGAAAGGTAGACTTATAAAGAAGTCAACATTAGGATATGGGTGATAAAACTATGCATGATATTCAGGACAACATTCCCACAGTTTATCTCGAAGTGTAGTGTATTGTGTAGGAATTGGGTAAGTTCAAACACATTTTTTATTTCAGTGTATGGACAAAATAGTCATCACTACCTGAGCCTGTGGGTAGGATCTATAAAGGTGAGGCTTTACTATATGTATCCATACCAATCAGAATGTCTGGGCCAGGTAGATTGCATCCAAGAACTTTATTTCAAACTATATATTGAGGAAAGAATCGAATTTTGATTCTTCTTCTTGTTATTAACCTAATATTAAAAGAATTACCATCAGTAGCAATAAAATATTCTTCATGAGAAGTCCATGCATCAGATGATAAGATATTGGACGTCATGATCACACGATTGAATCCAGTATCTGGACATAAGGTCCTATTGAAAGAGTTGGATCTGGACATAAGGTCGTTGAACTGGTGTACGATCTACTTTCATGCAAGTCTGTTGTAGCATCTATGGAGAATCATCCTCTTGAGAATAAGAGGAAATATAGGATTCTTCATCTTCTGATGTTGATACAGAAATAACAATCTTGGTGTTGTCATCTTCTTGAGATTTCTCCTCAATCAATTCTTCAAAGTTGTTGGAGGAATGAATAGGCAGAATAGTTTGCGTCTGCTTCAACAACTTTACATCTTTTTTGGTTGCATAAGGACATGTACGTGCAAAGTGTCCATGCTATCCATATAGGAAACATCGAGTAGGCTTCTGTAAATGTGAGGACTTCTTGAAGAACTGGAAAAATCTTCTTTTTGTACTGTCATTCTTCCTTTCATAGGTTTTCTTCAAAAGCTTGTAGCCTTCCTTCTTTCTGTGGAACTTTCTCTGAGCGTAGACTTGATGAAGATGAGCTTTCTTCTTATTATGACACTAACAAGTCTTTGTATCTCTGCACTTAATCTAGAAATAAGGCTTCTTACAAGTTTGTTTGAGAACTGGACCGCTTTAATGATATTCACATAACTTATCAAGAGAGGCAAACGCAAGCTGATAGATTTCTCTAAGAGATATTGTTCATATATCGCATTGTAGAGAAACTATGGTCCTTTGTAATTCTGGTTGTAATTGATTTGGAAGGGATGATATAAAAGTATATTGAAGATTAACATCATTCCATCCATTCAAAAGATAGTACCTTTCAGTCATTTGTTGGTAACACTTCTGGATATCATGATTATTAAGAGAACAACATTTTATTGCGAAGTATTCCTCATAGATTTGTTTATCAATGAGCTAAAAGTCACTAATGAATTCCTTGTGGATAATTCCAAGTAGTACTCCTGTAATAGTGACTTGGATGTACTTAAGGCGTTTAATACTTTGCCACCATTCTCACAAAGTACCAGTGAAACGAGATGTGAATTTAGACAAAATATCTGGTAGAGGATGATTAAGTCTGGTCATTTGAAGATCAATCCATGCACTAAATTTATGTATTCTATCCCTCCATTTCTTTGGGGGGTAGATCTTCGAACGTAAACCAAGATCCTAAAGTAGGCTTGGTTATAGCCTATGTAGCTGGCTGAGCTAGTGTTGCTGGTTCAGGTCTGAAAGGTTCAGTACCTGTGGACTTTGCTTCACTTATTTCAAGTTCAACTTCAGTAGCTTGAGGCATCGTCATCAGAACATTAGGTAATTCTGAAAGATCAGCAAATTGTGTTGAAGAATCAGTTGATGGTTCAGAAATATCTTCAGATGATGACTCAGAGATTGACTCAAAGACATTTGCAGAAACTTCAGATGTTGGGACAGATGCTTCTGAATAAGCTTCTATATTATTTGATTGAGAACTTAAATCTTCTACAATTTGTGTAAATTCAAAAGTTGCGATGAACTCTGTCTATTTAGCTTTGTCCTTCGCAATAGATGAGGTGGAAGGTTGAACTTTTGGTGGAGAAGTTAGAGGTGTATGAATCTGTATTGGCTTACTCCATTGATTGACTGGTTCAAATGGTGTATAAGAGGTTGATGGCTCAGGAACCTTTAAAGACTCAGCAACTCTTTGTTTAGGCATATGTTCTGGTTTTTGCCTTAATTTTGACTTTCTTGGTTTCTTCGGAGTTGTCTAAGGATGTATGTACTATCTAATCAAAGGATAATTAAATTTGAATACCTTTGAGTGAGCTTCTTCTGGATACTTTTGATATATAGGAGACGGATATGTTGGTTGTGTATTTGAAAAATATGTTGAGGATGAGCCATAGATTGTCTTTGGTTGTGCCAAATGCATGTCAGCTTCCATTTGTTGAACAATTCCTTTTATCTTTTGTCTTGTCGAAGTTTAGCATCAAGACATTGAATTTGACCTTTGTATGACTGGTACATTTGCTAGATATGTTTGAAAATTGCATCGACTTTATGATTAGTAACATGATTTTGTTGACTGATTCCATCCATCTTAGAATCAATTCTTCTCGGAACTTTGTTCTGTGCTACTGCATTTGATATTTGCCAGTTGAGAACTTCATCAGATGGATTTGACATAAATGTTCCTTGTGAAGTGATTCTTGTGGCTTGGATATCAGGGTTAGAGACAACCAACATTGATTCATCAGTACTCCTGGTTAATGTAGGAAAATCTTCCTCGTATGGCTTTGTCATCATACAGGGTATGGGAGTAGGAGTCATAACAAGAACTTCTAGCTTAGATCTGTATATAGATCTACATGTAGACGATTTCAACATCTCTCTAAAGACTTGGGTCTGGATCTTTCTATTAATAGACCTTTAGAATTGTCTGGATCTGGATCATCTCTAAGGGAATGATACTTACGAGAAGACATACAATGCGATTTTGGCTTTTTCTTCTTCCTTCTCCTTTTTGTATAGCGATCATCATCATCATCACTATCTGACTCAGGGTTGAGACAGATCTCACAATCTGGTTAACACATAGATGGGTTGACATCCCAAACAAAATGTCTACAATGATGATTGACATAAACTGGATCTCCATTAGATTTAAAGTAACGAACCGGAGGACCAGATTTACCTTCCGTATATGAGAATATGAGTTGGATCATAAGGATTGCCCTAGATGTTGAAGGTCCAAATGGATCTTCATTAGACCGGGCATAGATAGACTTAGCAGCTCCATCTCTCAATGTCTTCATAATCAGAGGAGTTGTTGTATGAAAAGAGTGTCGATGAGGCACGTAGAACACCTTCTGGTAGTTAGTGATCCATTCTGTAGACATCAACTTTTTAAGCTCCTGTCCTGGTAGCTGCTTTGGGATCTGACTTATAGTAGTCTGATCATTGAATGATCAGTGACCATGTAAAGAGCATCCAAAGTAGAATTTGAAAAGTTAAGGTCCAATGCATGATTCTGTAGATAATAGATCATCTGATAATGTAGAGTAGCCATGATGGCTATAGGATCTTGTTATGCTCCAGTGATCTGGATCTAAACTTGCAAACATTCAGATAAAGTAGGATCATCCAACCTGATATTGCAATCAGGTGCTATGGTCAAGATGAAACTTTTGTTATTGAGTGCTGTCAACAAAATACCAATAAGAGCATTTTGGAACATTGTATATGTTGTGCCCCATTTCTGAAGTCTAAATATCATTTCTGATATCAAAAGGTGTTTGACTCAAGTCTCAAGACGAATTCCGAGGTGATCATTTAAGGCGGTCACGTGAGGATGGTGCGAATGAAAAGTGGAAAGCATTGCATTTATAAGAAATCTCAGTGTGACAGTAAAGGAGAGTTTGCTGCAACGAACGAACTCATGGAGTTATCTCCATGGACTCTTCAGAAAAAGTTTGCCACGGAAAACTCCCGAGGTTCAGCAACAGAACCCTTAGGGAGAAGCTCGTCGCAGCAAGAGTCGAGTCTTGCCGCAGCGAAATCACAAAATTTTGTCTATAAACGTCCTTTTGAGAGGTTCGCTGTGGCAAACTGTTGGGTCCCGAAAATTTTTCTTTATTTATTTATTTATTTATTTAATTTCTTTTGTTTATCCCTTAATTTTTGCTTTAAATTGTTTCAATATTTTAAAAGATGAGTCTTATATCTTTGTAGTATTAAAAAGGGGAATTAGAAATTAGAGTTAGATTATTAGAATGGGCCTATTGGAGGAGTGGGCTTAAAGAGTTGTTAGAATGAAGAAGGAGGATTAGAATAAGTGGGTTTGGTGGTAGTAGGCCTTGGGAGGTGGAGGCCCAAAAACCTTTATGTAAGGGGAATGTCAAAACTACATAGTTTTGGAGGGATTTAAGTTAGACATAAGTGAATGAGTTAGAGGAAGTGAAGTGGTCATATACCTTAGAAGCAAAGAGGAGAAAACGTGAAAATAGAAGGGAGAAGAAGAGAAGATTCGGCTAAGCCCAAGGAGAAGGAGAAAGAAGAAGAAAAGTGGAAAAAGGGAAGAGAAATCAAGAGCTTAAGGTAAGTATCTATCTTCCTTTGAGTTAGATTCAAGAAATGGGATGGAATGAAGGTTAGGGTTTGTGTAGGAATGAAGAAAGAAAGAAGAGATGAGTGGTTTTGTGATTCCTAAGCTAGGGTTTTGGTTATTCTAACTTAAATGGGTTATAGATAGGTTAGGTTTGAGGTTATTGTTAGTTTTCCTTTGATTCTTGAATGTTATAACTTTCCGATGAGTTTCGAAATTAAATCGAAATGTGTTTTATTGAAGGGAACCAAGGAAACCTCACTCAAGAGAGAGAGGAAGGACAATTGTGAACCCAGATTTCCGACATTTTAGGTGGGTAATGCGTTTATAGTCATTATGTAATGGGTGACCTTGTATGCTTATGTGCTTTGTTTTATATTTGTGTAAAAAGTTGATTTCCGATGAATATTTGGATAGGTATGTTAAATGTGGCATGTTGCCTTTGAAAGAAATGTAAAGTATGGAATT
>JANVCQ010000231.1:7914076-7927326 GCA_025531925.1 Erythroxylum plowmanianum
ACTAATGATCATGCACAAATTGAAGGAATTTAATAACCCTTCCTTCTCCAAAAATGTTCCTCATTGTCTTATTTTCCCAATGACACCAAAATCATTCAATTTGGTTTAGAAATCTGAAAGTTATATCTCAGACATTTCCGAACTGTTCTTATACTGAAACAATATTCTGTGCTCAACTTCCATCAGAAATTTGAAATTCTTCAAGACTAAATTAGAACTCTATCTCATCACATAATTTGTAGCCCTATCTCTCTAGTTTATCCTAAATTAAGAATCATCTCATTTGGATAACAAGAGAAAAAGTTGTGGTTAAAACACCAAAGCATACTCAGTGAACATGTTTCAACTGCATTTTTTCCAACTTTTAACTTCCAACATTTCACATATAATAGTTCTAATTTCTAAGAAAAGTTTGGGGTCCAACACACAACTTCCATTATCTGATTTTGCATGCATGCATGGAATGCACGTAACACGATCATTCACTTGATAAAACACATAGGTCTGCACATTCACATTCAAGCAGTACTTCAATATCTCAACCCCCATCGCATAATCATCGGACCTTCTGTCCGGAATCTAAAATCA
Organism: Erythroxylum plowmanianum; assembly: GCA_025531925.1. Taxonomy (NCBI): domain Eukaryota; kingdom Viridiplantae; phylum Streptophyta; class Magnoliopsida; order Malpighiales; family Erythroxylaceae; genus Erythroxylum; species Erythroxylum plowmanianum. The sequence continues at coordinate 7,914,665 of JANVCQ010000231.1, forward strand.
AATCTCATTCATTCATTTCTCAAATCACAATTATAAGCAAACAATAATTGAGAGAAACCGTCTAGGTTACTCACAAGTTTCTCCCGAAACTAATGCCTGGAAAATCCAACAACGTCTGGAGGCTGACGTTCAAGTTACTCCTTTATAACAAATACTATACACAATATCACAATTTCTTCAATCATAAGTATCTAATGATGCACGTGTATGAAATAACTTATGTACAATGCATGTTCATGACAGTCCCGGGTATCGTTCCCTTATTCTGATCACATTATCAGTCCTATATCCGAAACTCATCTGAGTGTGATTCATGCTTAGGTGTATGCCTCACTAAAGCCATCAAAATCACAATTCATTACTCATTTAGAATCCTATAGATCCAGATATAATCGAAACATTGAAGTATGTTTAGTGAAATAACCCTAGTTCATATAATGTAAGGGTGCACTCACCGTACCCGTTCCACGTTTTTCACTCAATCTTTCTTAATTCATTTTAGATGGCTATGATTTTTAGGAGAGATGTAGGGTAATGTCTTACGAGTCCCATGGTTCAAGAAGCAGTTCATTTGGACTCCTATAGAAGAAGTTATGGCCAGGCAAAGAAAGACAGAAGAAGCAAAAACCCAGAAGAAACAAAACCCAAAAGGAACAAAACTCAAAAGGAACAAAACACAGAAGGAAGAAAACTCAAAAGAAACGAAACTCAGAAAGAACCAAAACACAGAAGGAATAAAATATAGAAGGAAGAAAACTCAGAAGAAGTGAAACACAGAAGGAACCAAAACACAAAAGGAATAAAACACAGAAGGAAGAAAACTTAGAAGAAGCGAAACTCAGCAGGAACCAAAACACAGAAGGAATAAAACACAGAAGGAAGAAAACTCAGAAGAAGCGAAACTCAGAAGGAACTAAAACACAGAAGGAATAAAACACAGAAGGAAGAAAACTCAGAAGAAGCGAAACTTAGAAGGAACCAAAACACAGAAGGAATAAAACACATAAGGAAGAAAACTCAAAAGAAGCGAAACTCAGAAGGAACCAAAACACAGAAGGAATAAAACACAGAAGGAGTTCATGAATAGTAACACATAAGGAGTTCATGAACAGTAACACAGAAGGAGTTCAAGAATAGTAACACAGAAGGAGTTCATGAACAATAACACAAAAGAAGAGGACGTCATCAATGACGTCATCACAGAAGAAGCAAAACTAAGAAGAAACAAAACTCAGACGATACAAAACACAGAAGAAGATAACGTCATCAATGACGTCATCACAGAAGAAGCAAAAAGGCAGAAGAAGTAAATTTCACTTTTGAACATCTTCCCCTATAAGGACCCTGACTTTCAACTCAGATGTCTATAGTTTTCATACTATATACTGTTGGGAAGATGAAAAGGAAGACTTATAACTTTCATAAAGGCCATTTTAACAAATCCATCTAAATTGGTACAGAAGTTTCACAGAAGCTTTAGATCAAGCTATTTTTATTTCAACTCCAACTTCACTTTTACATCACCAAAACACTAAAAAATCTTTCAAAAACTAATTTTACACTATAACCAAATTTATTTCCTCCCAACAACCCAGTATTTATGAATATGCACTTAAATGTCACTTTCCATGCAGATAATAGTAACTCCTTAACTTTCTTTCATAATTCACCAACTATAAAGGATATATTCACTACTTACCTGTTGGAAACTCCAAAATCTTCAAGCGCTAAACTTCATGCAGTTTACGTACTTCACTGAGGATAATGACCAGCTTCTGATTTTTCTTAGGATAGAAGATATGAATAGCAAAGTGGGTTTGGTATAGGAAGGAAAAGCAGGGAATCTCTTAGAAGAGATTCGATGGAAAACTCTGTGTATAGAAAGAAAACTTGGAGATGATCCCAACGAAGGATGAACCTAGACATATAACTTACCCTTTTCAATCCTCAAAGAACAGTAACCTACTTCTTAACAAAAGTACAAGCCTAAGTGATACTTGTCATTTCCCTCACATCTAAGCTCTAACTTAGTTTCTTTTGAAACTAACTCCCTTAACTCTCATCTTTACAATCCAACTATCTCCAATTCTTCATTTGATGTCTTTTTCCTATTTTCTATACTTTTCCAAAATCTATGCCTACATTTACCAAAATTCACAAATACAATATTCTTACTGTCCAATAAAATTTTAAGCATAAATAAATTCAAAATTCTCAAAATATTCAAAAATCACAACTCAATCTAATTATACCCGGAATTATTCATGAATGCATGTACAATTATTTTCAAGTGCAATAACTTCACTATTTACATATATGTGTATGTCACATTATGCATGAGCATGCACAACATTTCTAAACTCTCATTGTTCAGTCATATTTATTATTCTAACATTCCCATAAGTAATGGGGTGTTACATGTAAGGTGGCTTGAAATGTCATTATAGCTCTATAAAAACCCTTTTGTTTTGAGGGTATTGAAATGTAAATGATGAATATTATTTGTACATAATGTATTAAAGAGAATGATGTAGTAAAGATACGCTCAAGTCTTATGATATCCGCAAGAGGTTGGGTTCCGACAATGGGTCCCAATAGCAGATCCTTATTCTCCAACCTGCCAAGCCGAAGAGCTGTGCCAACTCTCCAAGCTGCACACTACTTCAGTCCTGCGCCTCCACTGTGCCTCTACTATGCTTGTGATGGGACAAGTAAGGGTCAACATCAATTAAAACCTTGCTCTCCTTTCTCCTGGGACGATGCTTAAACGCATCGTACATTGCATACGCATACGTTTAACGCTTGCGTTAAATGCATCAATCACATTGCTGCGTTTTCTTCCTTCTGGCACATTTTTTGGGCTGATTTGTTTTTTACTGCTTGCTTTTAAATTTTTCTTCTTATTGCTTCATGAAACACCTAAAATTAATCTTCAGAAAATAATACAAATGAGGTACTTTTGACTCACTTTAATTTATTTGCTTCCAAATTATACCTAAAATCATATATGAATTAAAGTGAGTGTCTTAAGCATTTTCATGTCAATAATCACTTAAATGTAAATGATTAAATATATTAACAATTAAACACGTATCAATAGCATGTTACAATTTTCTTCATTCACTCTGAGATCTTATTGTCGTTGTCTTTTTGAAATAGAGAGCACAAAGAGACAATTTGCAGTAAAGGGATTATTAATGTTGAAGAAAGACATAGGTAGAAGTTTGTATCATGGTTTAGAAATTGAGTAAGTTTCATATTGATTACATATTATGGAAATATGAGAATATATCTCATCCTCATTTATTTTCAATTTATCATACAGATGATACGGTTACATAACTATAATATGCAAGAAGCGACAACAACATTATATAGTTTGGCATGTGGGCCTCATATCTGTGGGAAGAAATATGTAGGTTGCATTGTTAATAGGGTGGGATTTCACATACAAGATTAAGATAGTCAAGTTAAAAGTCAAAATTGTGGGGTTGTCGTTGAAGGATGTTATGATGATGAAATTATTAACTTCTACGGTGTCATCCGTGAAATAATAGAGTTGCACTACACCAAGGATAAGAAGGTTGTTCTACTTAAATGGAAATGGTTTGATCTAATTGACATAAAAGTGAATGGGCATATTACTAGCATAAATATTAGTAAGACATGGTATGATAATGATCTTTTTATCCTTGCAAGTCAAGTTAAACAAGTTTTCCACGACAACGATACTGTATTGGGAAGCAATTGGAAAGCTGTTCAAAAGTTTCAACAAAAGAATGTCTTTGATTTTTGTGAAAGGGATATTGGTCAATTGGATGAGGATGTAGATAAAGTCCATCAAGAAATTGGATTGGAGTTCAATAACGAAGGCATTCCAGTAGAAGATATAGATATATCATTATTCCATAGGAGAGATGTCGATCCCAACATAGTTCAACTAGATATATTCCAAGTCCATCTTATCTTACAAACAGATGAAGACTATACTCAGGATGACTTAAATGACAATGACGATACTTTGCTTGAATATATTAATGATGAAGAATCCAATGATAATGTACTTAATGATGATGATTTTCAAAATATTGATCATGATGATTGAATGTAAATAAATTGTTTGTATTGTTTGAAATGTTATGTTCATAATTGCCTTATGTTGTTGATGATTAACTTATGTTAAGTTACGATGACTAAATGCATATTTTTAATGTTTCACTTATGTTTATGCAGAATGTTATGTCAAATGTTTAGTATTTGACTACTGATCTCCTTATATTCATGTGGAATATTGATGTTTGAGTTAAGCTTAAGCGTTATATTCATAATTCATTTTAGTTGTTCAGTATAATGGCACCTGGTAGAAATAAAGGAAAAACAGTGGCAATGACCAAAGAAGTTCCTCCTCTACAACAACCAACTCAATCTGACCCTATCGTTCAACAACCAACAATTGCATCATCGAATGAAGACAATCAACAACAACGTTTACCAACATTGTTAGTTAGTGCTGATGGATTTTCAAGCATGTTATTGTTAACCAAATATATATTACATTAATGCTGAAATTACTCATTACATGTTTAGTGTGTTTCTCTTATTATGATTTTTTTATTTTTAGGTTCCAACAATGTCATTAGAAAATGAGGTAGAAATATCACAAAAGAAGCTGAGTTGTAAAGGATAAATGTTGCAATGAACAGCAAGTTGTCTGTGACCATTAACCCTATGCAACATTGCCCTTTGGATAAGATCCAATCTAAAAACTTGTCTAGTGAGTTGGGCATCGTTGTGAGGAATGAATTACTTTGCCTTCAGCATGCCAAGCAGTTGAAGGAAAGCAACTTGCTCCAAAATGCTTTGGACAAAGTTTCAGTAATATTTCAATTCATTTGATTAAATGTATTGTGATTTTACTTACCAAAAACAGTAGCTTAACTTATACGTGTTCTTTTGTAGATGAAGCTCAATATCGTTGATATCAACAAACCTGAGGTTTCAAGTTATGTTAGTTTACTATTGAAACAAAGGGCGAAGGATCATTGATATAGACTTCATAAAGAGGCAAGGAGACATGTTCCGAAATGAGGGAGTCCAAAAAACTGAACTGAAATGTTTGATTATTAGGCCTCTGCGAAGGTTCAGGTTTATTTTATTTCTCTTCATATTTTCTTCCATTATTTTTGTTTATACATTTCATGACTACTTCTGTTAATTTAGGAAAAGTGTGAGAAAGCCAAGATGAGTAGAGCAACAATAAAGACTCCTCATCACACCAGCTCCAAATTATTTGTTGTCGTCCGACAAGAAAGCATAACGTTTTCAACTTATTATTCAATTTCTTAATACAATAAATTATATTATCTTCTATTTTTTAAAATTCATATAATAAAGTCAAACTCAACTTCAAGGACAAGAGTGTGATAAGATCACATTGTACAAGTTAACATACTACAAGGAAAGTGAAGGCTGACGTTTGAAGAGGCACAAAGTAATTATGTATGTACAAAAAAATAAATATTACAGTTTATTTTTTATGTAATACTAAGTAATAATTTTTACTTAACTCGATTTTGTACTTTAAATTGTAGAACAAGATGCAGGAGTTGTTGCAAACATCATTGTCTCAAGGGAATTAACCCAATGTCGATGACATTTGCAACAATGTCTTTGGTACAAGATCTAGATATATCAAGGGTCTTGGGTATGATCTTAAACCTGGTGGTGCATCTTCGTCATGATCAGCATATGTCATGACGCTTCAAGAGAAGAACCAGTTACTAAAGACCAAATTACAATGTACAAAAAAGAATTTAGATCGTAATGTAAAAGAAGTCAACAAGCTTAAAATGATGGTCAAACAATTACTTAGCTCAACTACGTCAATAATATTGACAATGAGGAGTCTTAGTTTGTTTATAAATTTTGTACAAATTATGTAATTAACCTGTAATTATTTTTTATAATGCATTCCATTTGTAATGTTTATTTCATTCCACTTTATTATTATTTAAAAAATATGTCACCAACATTAATTATAAATTGTAACAATTTTATATTTCAAATTGTCTTAAAATTTGTAATAAATTAAGTTAAAATTGTTTTTAACAATTATAATAAAATTAACATTTAAAAATAAATGTTTGTCACAAAAAATTATTAGCTACCAAAACAAATTCGTCAAAAGACGTTATTCCCTACGCTTTGAAGAACATCTCTAAAAACATTTACCTATGACAAACAATTAGTAACTAAAACTATTCTACTACAAAAACAAAATTATAGGTAAAAATAATTACGTACGACTACAATTTTGTAGGTAAAAAATTTTCTCTACGAAATATATACATTGCAAATTCCTATGTACGATATTTTTTGTTCTCGTTGGTTATAGGTTTTACCAATGAATATATTATGTATCTAAAACCTTTCTGTGACGATTTCACGAAAACGTTGTGGATATTGTTTTGATACTCGGATTTGGCAACTATAAGGGCGACAATTGTTTTTCGTCGCAAATTATTATTTGACACGATTTCTTAATATTTAGTGACGATTGAATTCGTCACTAATAAGCTTATCTGTTATAGTGGCAAGACTGTTTATGTAACATCAATAAATTTGTGGATATAGAATCCAATGCTTTTAGACTCTACCCAAGATATATAGTAACATAGAAAGGACAAGGGATTAAGATCAAAGGTATAAGCCAGATTGAAATTATGATAGTATTGTTGAAATATGTATATACAAACATATAATGTTCAAAGTTTAATATCTATTTTTAATGTGACATTGACTATCTTCTAATTTGTCAATTAATTTATAACCCAAGTTTTAACTCAATTGAGAAAAGAAATATTTGATTAAGTTGTAATGAGTCAAATTTTATTACATGTTTAATTTTGTTAAAAATGTTAATAACTGAATTGTTTAGTATCTGAAAGGAACTAAAAAAATGATTCATAACAAATTATTAGTTAATGTTCTAATATTTTTAAAATATAAAACATAGTTGCTTTTTTTAGTATTTTTAAATTAAGTTATGATACTTTACGAGTGCACAATATTTGATTAATTTTATAATGTTGAGAGTTTATGAAATTTTTGAGAGCACCATATGTTGTACTGGATCTGAAATTGCGCGAGGTTTGTAGAATTTGACTAGCCTAAACCCCCAATGTCGCTGCAGAACCAGCCCTCCTGTTTTTCTCTCTTTTTCTTTGTTTTAGCAAATATCAATCTCAAATTTTCTGGATTTCTTTCACAATCCATTGCTTGAAGGATAACTTGTACAACAATTACAATTTGAGAGATGGAATTAACTTCAAAATTCAAATGCTATCAATTGAATATTTAATTTCATGAGTATATTAACATTAGCCTAATGTTATAATCATTATATATTGATCAATGATAATGAACTGATACTTCAAAAATTAATCATTATTTTCTGATTGTTTATGTGAATTTCTAAATTAAGGTATAGGCCAAAATTATTTTTAATACATGAAGTAGACAATGCTTGGCGTTAGATCAATATTTACTTAATTACATAAATTATTAGATTAGGTGTCAAATTCATATATTTAAAGTTTAGATTAATATTAAAAGTTTTTTTATATGATCTTTTGTTAGTCCTCACTTCATACAATAATTTATAAATTATATATTTAAAAAAGTAATAAAAAGCTTTTAAGGCAAGGAGTGTCTTGTGCCTCCTTACAAGAAGTCTCGAGTGAGTCTCTCTTGTTCAAGCCCACAACCTCAAATGGAAAGACACTTTTGAAAGCACAAGCGTCTCCTTTCTATATTTCTGGCCCTGTTTTTTTACAATTTACCCTTTAGTCATGTTTCCAATTTCCAATTTCCAATTTTGGAAGATGTCAGTTTTTTATTCCCGGCCCTTCCAAGTCTTACCATTTACCAACAAAAGCTTTATTTTTAATTTTGATATTGGAGCCACAACTCACAACTCTGTGAATGGATGAATATGTCATTTATCATCATCATGTACATAACGGCCCCCTTCGATTTCTGACATCTTCATTCCCCTTAAATACCTACATGCCCCTTTTATAGTCCCCACACCACAACTTACTCTCCCCGATACTCGCTCCTTTTTCGTAGTAGAAACTGAAGAGAACTGCTCCTTCCAACTTACCATGGCTAAGGTGACTTTCTTATCTCCATTCTTATTCCCTTTTTTCCATGGGATCGGTTTTTATGGTGTTTTTGTTCCGATGTGTTTCTGTTGTTTGCAGAAGAAGGTCAACAACAACCACAGCAATACCGACGACGACGACAAGAACAAAGGAGACAAGACGGACCAAGTGAGTAAGAAGAAAGGAGAGAAAAATGAGGATAGTAAAAATCAAACCACCGTTATTTTGAAAGTGGAGATGCACTGCGGGGGCTGCGCGTCTAAGATTGCCAAACTTGCTCGTGGCCTTGAAGGTAGGTATTTCAGCAACGTCATCTCTTTCTGTCACGACCATCCCTCTCTCCATCTTTATCTTTCTCCTTGACAAATTGACATGAGAAAACTGATCCATCAGCTTTAAATAAGTGTTCTGCTCTATTTCTGCTTGCCCTCGATGTTTATGGTTGTTTTTCAATATCCTCTTAACTTGGTTTTGATATTAGGGGTTGAGAATGCTAAGGCAGAGGTGGTTTCCAACAAGTTGACGGTGATCGGCAAAGTTAATCCCTTGAAGATTCAAGAGGATCTCCACCTCAAGACCAAGAAAAAAGTTGACCTCATCTCTCCGCAGCTCAAAAAAGAAGACCCCAGCACCAAGAAAGATGAGAAGAAATCCAACGACAAGAAACCGGATGATAATGCCAATAATACTAAGAAACCTAAGGAGGTAACAATTAATTGCTAGTTATTTACGATGTACCATAAAAAGATCAATCGCTGTTCTTCGACACGGGTTAATGTTGTTCCTATTTAGCCAAAGTATGTGGGTGGATTACATTGTAGTGTGGTCTGGTGTTTACTTCAACTCATAGAGTGCTTTCAAATCACAATCTCATCAAACATGTCTAATTTCATGACTTGACGTTACATTACCGTGTCAAGTGGGGTGGCGCATTTTAGCAAAGCAATTTTAATACAATATCCAAATTATGATTAATTTAATGTTGTAGCCACCGGTGACGATGGCCGTACTCAAACTGGCGTTTCACTGCCAAGGTTGCATTGAGAAGATTCAGAGAATTGTATACAAGACCAAAGGTGACCTTATTATTCCGTAAACCACCCCAAGCACTCAATACTCGCGTCCATTTCGCTCACCGTAACGGCGTTATGGTTTTTGTTCTTACAGGATTGCAAGAGATGTCGCTGGACAAGCAGAAAGAGACGGTGACCGTCAAAGGGACAATGGACGTCAAGGCCTTGACTGACACTCTTAAGGACAGACTCAAGAGACCCGTCGAGATCGTTCCGGCTAAGAAGGAGAAAGACGGCGGCAGCGGCGATAAAGATGAAGGCGGGGAGGGAGCAGGAAAGAAGAAGAAAAAGGGAGGTGATGGTGGCGCTGGCGGCGGTGGGCAGGAGAAGAGTGGCGGAGCTGACGTCGCCACAGTTGACAGTAACCGGATGGAGTTTATGGTTCAACCCGCGTATGGGCACGGTTATGGATACATGGGTCAGCCTGTAGGGTTTGTTGGTCAACCCGTGGTGACCAATAGTAATTACATAGGTCCGCCTGTCTATCCATATGGCCAAGCCCCAAATTATGGTTATGGTTATGGTTATGGGTACGGGTACGGGTACGGGCAGGTGGCGGGTTACCCAGCTCACTTGAAATTCAACGACGAGAACCCTAATGCCTGCTCAATTATGTAGTTACTAGTTTATAACTTACCCTAGTAGGGGGTTTGCTCGACTTTGGATGTGGGGACCGAAAATGTAAATAAAACAGAGTTGGGTATGTGGGTGGAAAATTTTTGCGTTTTGGTTGGGCAAAGTGCAAACAAACAATCAGTTATTTAGTCGGGAATATGCAGCTTATCTTCTATTTAAGGTTATGAATGGCACGGTGACACGAGGTTTTGAACTTCGAAGTATTACTAAATGTAGCGATTATTTTGTTAAATCAATCAAATAAATATGGAAGTAAAACCAAATTGGTAATTATTTACCTATATTTATATACTGGAGGCCGGGGTTGTGCTAATCTCTTGGTAATTAGCTGTACTAGAATGAAGAAGTGGCTTTCTTGCTTTTGGTAATACAAACAGTACTGGCCACTGGGAGGTGCGGGGACACAAGTCACAGACTGACCGGGACGGACTCGAACTACAAACGTGGTGGAATATTCTTTGTTATAAAAGTTATTTCACCAACTACCAATCGAATAAGTAGTAACAACTAACAACTACGACCAGGCCCTCTCCACCTTTCAATGCCTATGCTATACAGCTCCTCCAGTTTGTACATTATGCATTGGACTTTCTACATAGATTGATATGATATTCTCCTCCAGTTTGTACATTATGCATTGGACATTCTACGTAGATTGATACGATATTCTCCTTTTTTTCTCAAAGTAAGCGCTTTTCCTTGATTTTAAGAAGAAACCAGCGGCGACCGTGAGTTCCCTAGGGAGGGGAAGAGAAGGGAGTATTATGCTCAGAGAGGGGAATGTCCGTATTACTTTGTCCTCTCGAGCCTGTCTTTCCACAACATCATCGTGCACTGCAACGACAAATAAAATAAATATTGTATTTTGTATACGTATGTAAAATACATACCTGCGTACAGCTTATTTGAGCCGGCTCGGCTGTCCTGTTTTTGGAATTTTGCTTGTCCTTTTTGTTAGTGCAGTACTGCCCAGGCATTTTCCTGGAACATGGGTCGTTTTGTGTGCGTCACCACCACATCTGCAAGCTAGCAAGCAGTACTACTACGTAGCTATCTGCTGCCAGCTTCTCTGTACTGATTCAAGTGTGGTTAAAAAACAAAATACCTGCCTGCCTAGTATGATTTACGGATTGGCATCACCGTGAGCGGAATGGCAAGAAATTCCGGTCCCCCCTTATACTCTAAAGCTGCACTTTAGGGTACTCAAAAATTCTCAAGTGTTTCCTTTAGAACAGACCATTCACCATTTTCCTCATCAAGTTCATGTAATGAGTAAAAACCATGTTCCACAGTTTATTTTTTCCCCTAAAAAACTTCTATAGAAAAAGGAGGCGTTAGACTTGGGCATGTAATAATGATACCTTTTAGGGATACACGTGCATGCATAGTGACTCTACTCATTCTCATCCGAATCATATATAATGCACGTAATGTGGTGTATGTGATATGGTGCAATTAACATATGGTGACATGGCTCCCCTCTCCCCTTTTTGTTGCCTTTTCTCAATTATGCAAAAAACTTGGACAGAAAAAGGGTGGAAGAAGCTGGCCGCTGCATGTCAACAAAATCACTTTTCAAAGGCTTTTGTTTTGCTAAAAAAATGTCACAACACACATGCAAATGTCACGGTGATAGCAACAAACACAAATCTTTTCGTTTTTATGTAGATATCATGACAAGTGAGAAGGGGGCAAGTGTCGGTGACTGGAACGAACACGCATATATGTACATTGCCAACTTCAACACTAGTCCAGTCCATATTGTTGTCTAATTAAATTAATAGTAATTTGCTTTGCAAGAAGTTGGTGTGATTCTTTATGTTCTTTTGGTAAATGATTATTTATGTTTCTTGTTTCATATGTATATACTTCAATTTCGTATATTCAATATGGGAATGTTGGTTGACGAGATTCCAAATACATGTGAAGGGAAGTTCTTTTAAATCCTTTTCCCTCTGACGTGATGATTAAAAGAATTCAATCCCATGTGGACGTTAATGAATCACGTAAAAAAAAAAAGAAAAAAAGTGGACTCTATAAAGATAAAAGCATGCCTTTTTTCATTGGAAACGAAGACCATTACCCCAAGACTTAAATGTACAGCACGGTCAAGATTCCTCTCCTATTTAGTATTTACCAAATGTTCATTAATCGTTAGGTTACCCCACGTTAAGTAACCACATAAAATTAGACAAACAGGTCAAAGCTTTTACTTAATCCATGCACTACAACTTAATGAAATCATTGTATTGTGTTGATTATAGTGGTTGGCTGAATAGAAAGCCCAATTCCCAATTCCCAATTCCCAATTCCATCTTAAGGTAAAAAGGAAAAATATCGAAGTAGGAAGGCAACAACCTTCGTAGATTGTCACAACATGCGAAAGCAAAGTTGAAATGGTTTGCGCTTGGGAATGGTGAATCTCTGAGGGGATGATAACCATAACGAATGCTATGTAGAATTTATGCTTCAGTTGAGTGTGGGGGCCGGCGCCTGCTCCACTGCTCCTCATATAGGCTTCGGATGAGTGACCCAAATGCATCAAAAACATCTGCATTACTACTCACTAATGAGTTCTATTAAATTTTGGGCAGAAACAGGGCTTCCATTTTCTTTTTCGGCTGATCTTCCTTCTATTAGTTTCAAAGTTGAAAGTGTTGGTTTATGCCTACAGCCAATCACTTTGGTTGTAGTTTAGTGACAAATTATTTAAAGGTATTTTTTATCTTGTACATGTTTAGATATATATGATAAAGTCCATGGGATAATTGTACATTGCAAATAAAAT
>JANVCQ010000231.1:7949279-7960231 GCA_025531925.1 Erythroxylum plowmanianum
TTTTTTTCTGAATTGCAATTGCCACGGCTGTAGAGAAAGTGAAAGTTTCCATATTGAGGCCTTGTTATAATTTGCCATGATGTGTGCGATCTTTTGGCCTTGAATTACCATTGCCACGGTTGAAGAGAAAGTGATTAGGTAACTGGTGGTGTTATTTATTCAGTCCGTGAGCGCTTGTGACTTTGTTTTTTCTGATGCAGTTGCCACGGTCGAAGAGAAAGTACAAGTTTCCATCTTGATATTTATCATCTGAAATTAGTCTTAGGTAATTGGTGGTATTAGTTGGCACCATGTGTGCGATCTTTGTCTGCGAGTTCTTGTGACTTTGTTTTTACTTAATTGCAACTGCAGTGGTTGAAGAGAAAGTACAAGTTTCCATCTTGATACCTAGCTTATTTATCATCTTGAAATGTTTTCATTTGATAATACTTTTTGTCAATCTTCTCCACAGGGAGTTATTGTTCTCTTTTGAGAGTATTTTGGTGTTTTTTAATCATCGTCAGTGAAAGGGTTACTGTTTTCTATATTTTTGCCGTTTTTTGCCCCTCTAGTGAATTGATTTAATCTCCAATTATATTTTAGTTTTTTGGTGAGAGGGGAATCTTTCTGGGCATAATTACTGTGAAGCTAACAATTAAGTCATTTTTTGGAATACAGATTTAGAAGCATGTGTTTGGCTGGAGGAAACTCTGAAGAAAATGGACCGCATTCTAGTTGTGGTTTCACACTCACAGGATTTCTTGAATGGTGTTTGCACAAGTATCATACACATGCAAAACAAGAAGTTGAAGTACTACACAGGTAACTACGATCAATATGTTCAGACTCGTGCTGAACTGGAAGAGAATCAGATGAAGCAATACAAGTGGGAGCAGGAGCAGATTGCTTCAATGAAGGAGTATATTGCTCGTTTTGGGCATGGATCAGCAAAATTGGCTCGCCAGGCCCAGAGCAAAGAGAAAACTCTTGCAAAAATGGAGAGGGGTGGGCTGACAGAGAAGGTGGCCAGAGACAAGGTTCTGGTTTTCAGATTTGTAGATGTAGGGAAACTCCCACCGCCAGTGCTTCAGTTTGTGGAAGTTACATTTGGTTATACGCCTGATAATCTTATATATAAGAATCTTGACTTTGGGGTTGATCTTGACTCTAGGATTGCACTAGTTGGCCCCAATGGTGCTGGTAAAAGTACTTTATTAAAGCTTATGACAGGGGATTTAGGTCCGATTGATGGCATGGTTCGGCGTCACAACCACCTGAGGATTGCACAGTTTCACCAGCATTTGGCTGAGAAACTTGACTTATCCCTGTCTGCTCTGCAGTTTATGATAAAAGAGTATCCAGGGAATGAGGAAGAAAGAATGAGAGCAGCAATTGGGAAGTTTGGGCTATCTGGCAAAGCCCAGGTAATGCCTATGATGAATTTGTCAGATGGCCAGAGGAGCAGGGTCATTTTTGCTTGGCTAGCATTTAGGCAGCCACACATGCTACTTCTAGACGAGCCAACTAACCATCTGGATATTGAAACCATTGACTCATTGGCAGAGGCGTTGAATGAGTGGGATGGTGGTATGGTTCTTGTTAGCCATGATTTCAGGCTCATAAACCAGGTTGCTGAGGAGATTTGGGTGTGTGAGAACCAAACTGTTACCCGGTGGGAGGGCGGTATTATGGACTTCAAGGAGCACCTGAAACAAAAATCTGGGTTTGCTCAGTAAACTATCCATTGGATGCATTGTTTCCCTATTACGAGTGCCTCCATTGTGATAGGCTGATAGCTAAGAATTTTAGGGAGCTGATAGGGAGTGTTGCTTGGCACACTATTGACACCTATGGCTGGTTACACCCCCACGACAACGCTGGCTGTTAAAAGAACAGAGGTGGGTGATACATGGCTTGCTTCTTGTTTTCAGCCGATATCACTATGTACTCTTCTGTTCAACTTTTACGCGATATTGTTATAACTATGCTATTATTAAAATTTATTATTTGCATATTCAGGAGATTGTTGGCGGTGTTTATGTAATTTAGAGGTAAGCATGGCGTGAACGTTCTGTCATTAGTGCAATGATTATACTTATCGGAAACTTTTGTCTACTTCACATAGTTTGTGGTTGTACTGTTGCATTGCTTTGACTGCCTCATCTGTAGGGATTGAATATTAACTGTTCTTAATGCTTCTATAAGAAGCAAGGAGCACTATGTTGAAGGAAAACGTGTAGTGTTGTTATTCGATGCAAAGTTGAGATCAAGTGCAAGGAAAGCTTGTGATTTAGTCCTAACAAGGTGCATCCATATAACTGAAAGAGCCAAAAGGAGCAATTGTCATTAACTTGGGTGGTCTTTTCCATGTGTAAAATCATTATTCTATCGGCTAGTAATGGGATTGGCATGGTAACTTTACATTGGAGTCTAATTGATTCTTTTAACCCTAAACCTTGCTGACTTCCAAATTCCTAATAATTGATTAAAGCTTATAAAGGGGTTGCAATTATAATATGCAACACAAAAGAAGTGAGTATAACTCATAAAAGAATGCGAGTACCATAGGGGCGTGTTATTTTCCAACTTCCTTGATATTGAGGACCGCTTGAGACTCGGTTGCGTAGTCATGCTTCGAACAATCCCGTTCCAGGACCGGGTAAGTCTCTTGCCTTGTCTTGTCACCGTTAGCTCTCTCGTTTTAATTGAAAAAAAGCACATCATAAAAACGCTTTACTAAACTGGTGAAGAAAACACAGATATCTTTCCTCTTTTGCACATAATTATAGTATATCCCTGCTCAATTGGTACTTGGAAATAAGCTTGTACGCGTAGTTTCACTTCTCACAGGCAACCTCAGCGATATTTATGTATATATGTAGCCAATATATCACATGGTTCATTATTATATAGCCACGAGATCGAACATATCAATTAAGAATTCTAATAAAGAAAGGAACGCGTGCTGGGCGCAGTGGGTATATTTTTTTGAAAAGGAAAAATAAAATGAACAAAATGGACACAAAATATTTAACGTGGTTCACCTTTAACTTTGAGTTACGTTCACGAACAATACTCAGAATAATTCTTCCACTATTACAAATAATAGGTATACAGAGATAAAACCAAAATAGTAGCTCACAAGGTATTTCCTGATCTAAAAATACTAACCTCACTATTTTGTCACTCACTAACCTTTTAAGAAAATATTTCTTAACATCAGAGCGTTGCTTTGCTCTGATTTTCTTCTATGTTTTTGTTGTACGTATGTACGAAGTAGGGAGTGCTTTATATAAGCACTCCACTGCATGAGATAGCTGCAAAGGCAATTGTTTTCTTTCCTTTTTCAACTAATGCAGCACCGATTTGTTGAAAAATTGATGTCCCGCCATGTGAGGAACCCATATTCAACAAATCTTCCCCTTCCGATTACATGGAGGACTCTATCATGCCTGCTACTGATCGACAATATTCGAACTTACTTTTTGGTAGAATCTTGGTTAACATATTTGATCTATTTTCATCAGTATGGATCTTTTCTAACTGTAATTATTTCGTTTCTATCACATCTCTGATCCAGTGATATCTCACATCAATGTGTTTTGATCGTGAGTGAAAAGAGATATTTTTACCAAGATGAATAGCTTTTTGACTGTCACAAAATAGTTGATACTGTTCTTGCTTGATACCAAGTACATTAAAGACTTCTTAATTCATAGCAATTCCTTACAGGCTTCCGTTGCTGCAATAAATTTCGCTTCAGTTGTAGAAAGTGCAACATACTTTTGTAATTTTGACTGTAATGCTAAAACTTTCTCTGCAAAAGTAATCAAGTAATCTGATGTAGACTTTCTCGAGTCAACATCTCCAGCCATATCTACATCTGTGTAACTAGCTAACACAAGTTCTACTCTTTCAAAACATAAGCATATTTTGGATAACCCTAAAAGATACCTAAGAATCTACTTAACTGCAGCTCAATGTTCCTTTCCAGGATTTGAAAAGAAATGACTCACAACTTTAACTACGTGAGCAATATTTGGCCATGTACAAACCATAGCATACATTAAACTCCCAATTGTTGAAGCATATGAAAATTTGGACATTTCTTCCCTCCCCTTATCTGTAGAAAGGCACTCTCTAGAACTTAATTTAAAGTTATTAGTAAGATGATAATTAATTGCTTTAGCTTTGTCCAGTTTGAATCTCTGAAGTACTTTATCAATGTATTTCTCTTGTGATAACCATAGTTTCTTGGCACTTCTATTTTTGATAATCTGCATGCCAAGAATCTGCTTTGCTGATTCTAAGTCTTTAATAGTAAAGGACTTATCCAACTGTTTCTTCAGATTGTTGATTCTAGAAATATTCTTAATAATAATCAACATATTATCCACATAGAGCAATAAAATAATGAAATCATCATCAGAGAATTTTTTCACAAATACATAGTGAACTGAAGTAGTTTTCTTGTAGCCTTAACTGAAATAGTTTTCTTGTAGCCTTACTCCCCCATAATAGGCTCGAACTTCTTATACCATTGTCTTGGTACCTGTTTTAGACCATATAGACTCTTCTTTAGTCTACAGACATAATCTTCTTTCTCCTTTTTTTACGAAACCTCTGGCTGCTCTATATATATCTCTTCTTCCAAATTCTCATGTAAGAAGTCAGTTTTGACATCCATTTGCTCAACCCCCAGATTAAAACTTGCGGCTAGCCCTAACATTATACGTATGGACGTCATTTTTACCATTGGTAAAAATATCTCGTCAAAGTCAATACCTTTCTTTTGACTGAATCCTTTGACTACTAACCTTGCTTTGAATCGAGGATGGCCGTTGTGTTCTTTAGGCTTGATCCTGAACACCTATTTATTCTTCAATATTTTTTTGCCTTCTGACAACTTCACCAGCTCGAATGTTTTACTCTCATGCAAGGATTTCATCTCGTCTTGCATGATTTTTTTTCATTTCTTCTTGTGTTCATCATTCATGGCTTCATCAAAACTTTCTGGTTCTCCCCCGTCAGTCAGCATTACATACTGATTAACTGGATATATAATAGATAGTTGTCTATTTTTACTAGATCTTCATAATGGGTCTGGAGAATCTTCAGATGCTGGTGATTGAATGTGAACATTATCATCATTCTCTGGTTCAACTTCATTGGAGGTATTTGTATTATAAGCTTTTAACTGATCATTCTACACTTCATCTCTAACTTATCTAGGCACCACTATTGGAGGATTCAATCGAAAGTTTGTTGAGTCATCATCAGAGCTTGGAACTTCCTTTTTCGCCTTGTTGATATCTTCAATAGTTTGATCTTCAACAAACATAGCATCACAACTGTTGATAAGTCTTTTCTGCATCAGATCATAAAACCTATAGCTAAATTGATCTTAACTATAGCCAATGAATACACACTGTTATGTCTTGACATCAAGCTTTTTCCTTTCATCTTTAGGAATATGGACAAAGGTCTTGCAACCAAAGGCCAGCAAATGATCATAGGAAATATCCTTTCCTGACCACATCTTTTCTAGAACTTCATACTGCAGAGGAACACATGGTGAACCATTTAATGCATGAACAACTACAAGTAAAGCTTCACCCCAAAATGCCTTAGGCAACTTTGAATGTGAAAGTAGACATCTGACTCTTTCCATCAAAGTCCTGTTCATCCTCTCAGTTACACCATTCAATTGTGGTATTTTTGGTAATGTCATTTGATGTTGAATACCATGCTCTTTACAGTAAACATCAAATAATTCGATGCACTCTCCGCCAATATTGTCTCTCCAAATGCACTTCAGCTTCTTCTCAGTTTATCTCTCAACTGAGACGTAAAATTGTTTGAACACATCTAGCACTTGATCTTTAGTCTTCAGAGTATAGGCCCACGTTTTCCTATAATGATTATCAATAAAAGTCACAAAGTACTATGCGTTACCAAGTGACTTTGACAATGGTCCGCACAAATTTGAGTGAATCAGATCTAGAACATTCTTCATTCTGGATGGAGGAGAACTCTGAAAAGAAACCCTATTTGTTTCCCTGCTAGACAATCTACACATTTCTTCTGATGTATCTGCTTTAGACGAGATAGCATATTCCTTTTCATAAGCTGATTCATCCCTTTCTCACAAATGTGACCTAGTCTTTTATGCCACAAATCAACTGTATTATCATTCTCCATTGTATTGCCAACATCACTGGAGATCTTTGTCTGCATCATATACAATCTTGAGTGCTTCTGACCTCTAGCCACTACTAAGGAGCCCTTAGTAAGCTTCCATTTTTCATTTCCAAAGGTATTTCGGAAACCTTCATCATCTATCCTGTTTACAGAAATCAAGTTCAGATGCATATCAAGAATGTATTTGACATCTTTCAACAACAATCTTGAACCATTTGCTGTCTCTAAAGAAACATCTTCTTTGCGAACAACATTTGATAGATTTTCATTTGCCATCTTAACAACGCTATAATTCCCAGGTGCGTAAGATGAGAAAAATTGTCTGTGAGATGTAACATGAACAGTAGCTCCACTGTCAACTATCCAACTTGTTTCTTGCAACACCAGGCTGACAATCTCTATATCAATAACAAGGTTGAATACATCAACAATGTTACTTTGTTCATTATCACATCTTTGCCTTTTTCCTTCTTCAACTTTTGGCAAAATTTCTTGATGTGACCTTTCTTCTTATAGTAATGACATTCCGCATTTGCATATTTGTTTAACTTTCCTCTGCTATTGTCTCTGGATTTTGGACCTCTAGATTGACTCCTTCCTCTATTTTCTATAAGCAGAACATCTGACTGTGATGAATAGGCCGCATACTGTGATTTACGTCTTATCTCTTCATTTAATATACCACTTTTAACAGACTCCATATTTAATACGTCATTTGGTGTAGTATTTGTCAAAGACACCTTCAAAGTCTCCCAAGACTTTGGTAATGAAGCTAGCATCATTAGAGCAATCACCTCGTCGTCAAACTTTATACCCATCTATAATAACTAACCAACCATCTCTTCCATATTGTTTAAATGATTAACTGCAAAAGTACCCTTTTGAAATTTTACCTGCATCAATTTTATTAGATAAAACAATTTGTTGTTGTTAGTCTTTGAAGCATACAACTGCTCCAGCTTATTCCATAACGTTCTTGCATGAGTCTCGTTACAAATGTGATTATACACATTATCATCAACAAAATGTCGAATATAACCACAGACTCATTCATGCTCAAACTTCCAATCTTCGTTGGACATCCCCTCTGATTTAGTTGTCGAAAATGTCGACAAATGTATCTTTGTAATCATCAAGAGATCCTTCATCTTGATTCGCCATATACAGTAGTTAATAGCGTTTAGATTGATCATTTTGCTCGTCTTCACCTCCATTTGTCAAATTAAGCCAAATTTGAGAAGACTGATCTCAGAGATAGAATCAGGACGTCAAAATTTGGTAGAAAAATATCTTCTAAATTTTTACCACGGGACTCGGTAAATAGTAACTTGTGAATAGTACTTACCGGAATAATATCGTCAGACCCCACTGAAATAATATTGCGAAATCCGATAAATAGTACCGCAGGACCCAATTATTATTGCAGGACATTTACACTACCATCACCTTGCAAATTTTAAATTGAAAAACTTGAGAGTACTATTCATCAACTTTGTTGTTTTACATCAACTTTTCGAACAAATCACATCAAAAAATTTATTGTAATTTTCTTTTCCCCGTGACGTGCTTCTTTTCAAAAAATATTTTCGATGAAAACACAGCTCTGATATTATTTGTTAGGCGTAGCGGGTGTATTTTTTGAAAAGGAAAAATAAATGAGCAAAATAGACACAAAATATTTAACGTAATTCACCTTTAACTTTGGGTTACGTTCACAGACAACACTTATAATAATTCTTCCACTATTACAAATAGTAGGTATACAGAGATAAAATTAAAATAGTGGCTCACAAGATGTTTCCCGATCTAAAAATACTAACCTCATTATTTTGTCACTCACCAACTCTTTAAGAAAATATTTCTTAACATCATAGCGTTGCTTTGCTCTAGTTTTCTTCTATGTTTTTATTTTACGTATGTACAAAGCACGAAGTATTTTATATAAGCACTCCATCACGTGAGACTGCTGCAAAAGCACCTGTCTTCTTTTCTTTTTCAACTAATACGATATTAAAATCGGTGCTGCATTTATTAAAAAATTGGTGTCCCTCGATTTAGAGGACTCATATCCAACAACACGTATACGTGGATCCCGCATTTCAGGTGCTTTGCTTGACATGCATCTATCATGACAAATCATACAATGAGTAAGCTAAGTTGGTTTAGTTATAATCGATCCATTGCAAGTTGCACGAGGAATATTAGTACTCAGAACACCCCACTGATTTTGGCTTCTAGGTTTCGACGGGTCAAAACTTTTCTTTTTCTGGAAAAAGGTACAATAGATTTGTTAATTCAACATCTTCAAGTTGCAAATTGAGATGTCGTTTAAATGAATCAGTGATAATGATTTGTGCCGCTTCTCTGTAGCCCCTCATCTGTCGACTTGTTTTCTCGTAGACACACATGAGTGACTGTACTTGTACTTCGAGACGTCATACAACCAAGAAATTGCAGTTTATAATTATTTTAATTTTTGTTATTTCTTTAATTATTTTTAATTAATTAACTAAAACTAGAATTGTGATTTCTTTTGCAAAAAGAACTTTTTTTCAATAGTTCCTATTTAATATTCTTCTTCTTATACTTTTACATATAATTTTCAATTTTTTTAATCCTTGGTCTGGACTGTGAATATTCTCAGCTATGTAATGGCTGGCTTGCTACTGTATTTTACCGGCAGAAATGAATATTTTCGTTACATGACTAAAACGGTATAGTAAAATTTTTATAAACTGAGTTCATAAAATAATTATTAGTAAAAGAGTTACTAATTAATTGAGAATTGACTGTTATATTACCATAAATTGAACCGTAAAATTTTTATATAACAACAAATCTTAATTTTCAGAATTGTGACTTCAGTATTTGTAGACATGCTAGCTAATTAAGTATATTTAAATACATAAGCTACCATAAAAGGCCTTTGTCTATCCCATTTCCTAACTCCGCAAATGAAAGAAAAAAGGTCTTGAAAATGGTTCATTTACTGATTAATCCTTCTGGAATCCCTCCATATTGTGGATATAATCTAGTTTTCTTAAGTTCTTGGACTATATAGCTACATCATTTTTTATCTAGTTAAAGTAAAAGGGGACATTACGTGAATTAAAAATGACTTGAATTTTTTGAAGAAAAAGAAACGGGGCCAGATCCTCTGGCCCCCTTACCCTGGACCAACTCTGGTCCAGGGTTGGGGGCCAGAGGACCCCCTGCCAAAAGAAACATAGATTACTTCTTACTTTAATTTATACCAATGTTTTTAAAAATAGACTGAAGTTAAACACAAGAGGTTTAAGATTTGAAATGTTCAATTATTATTAGAATTAAAGATTGAAATATGATTAAAAGAGATCGTCCTTATTTATTGAAAAATTCAAAGTTGTATTAAAAAAAGAGATTTTAACTAATTTATTTTATTTATAAAAAGTAATTAGTCTACAAAAATGATCGATTAATTAATAAACTGATCGGTTTTTAATAACAAGAGTTATTAAAGTTAATTAAATCGAAAAATTAAAAATCAAACTAAAAAATTAAACGGTTCAAAATTTTTACCAACCAAATCAAGTTAACCGCTTGAGTTTTTTAGCCGTTGATTTGTAGACAAGGTAATGTGGGCTGGTTATACAAATTAGTCTAAAATTTAGGAAATAATTGGGTATATATAAAGGACAACTAGCTAAGCATATTTTGGCAGATTTACTAGTTCTAGTCAAGTAAATGAACTAGAACAAACCAAAAACAATTGATCCAAATTGGTCTAAAATTTAGGAAATAACTGGGTATATATAAAGGACAATTAGCTAGGCATATTTTGGCAGATTTACTAGTTCTAGTCAAGTAAATGAACTAGAACAAGCAAAAACAATTGATCCAAAAAGTTGGCTAATAGTTTTCATCGTCAACAACTTTGCACCATAGGTTTACATGCACCCCAGTTGATGGCCTCAACACCACCACTTTCCTCCCACCGCTCCGCAAGTATCCTCTCCAGTTCGGCCGGCCGGCAGGGAATGGTCAATGCACCCTCTCGATCGAAGCCATATTCCTCGGCAGCTTTCTCCAGTAGTCTCAAAAACGTAGGGTGAGTCAAGTAACTCAATGGAACTACAAATCTTTTAGGCTCCTCACCGTCCACAGCTATCACCGCAAAGTGACCTTGTTTAACGTCTTTAGGCACATATGTTGAGTCAGTTCTTTCATTGTAGGAACTTTGTTTCCTTCCAAGTAAAAGGCTCTTTTGTAGCTTCTTAGCTACAATCTTAAGCTTTATGATGCCATTCTTCTTCCTACAGCTACTCACAAGCTTAGCCATATTCGAAGTAGATGTGTTTTCTTTGGTTGATGTCTTGTGTTGCGTGCCTTGTTAAGTGTGCTAGCCAGGGATTTATATAGCTGTAGATAAAGGGTTTGGGGCTGGGATAAGAATGGACAATGTGTACTTACACTGGCCGAGTGCGATAGAGAGAAGAAGAAACATGTTCATGGTTGGACTGACTTGGGATTTAATTAGGAGACCAGTGCATGTGCATGAGTGTCTACTAGACCATGAAACGTCGCTTTTCAATAGTCACGTTTGGTTCAGTTGGTCGTCCTCTCCCATGCACTTTTGCTCCTCTTCCATGTAATTCAGAAAGTTTTTAGTTAGGAACGCTTATACAAGCTCAGATTAAGCAACGGATATATTACTCATTCCAACAGCAGATACCACCTTATATGGACTGATGAACAGTAGCTAACTAACTATCGTTCATACTTTCACTCGACTA
>JANVCQ010000231.1:8009943-8025205 GCA_025531925.1 Erythroxylum plowmanianum
TTTTAGGCCATAATTAATCATAAACATCAATAACAAAAGCATATTTCACCTATCTTAATCTCATATAACAATTCACACTCTTGAATTTTCTTTTTCTTTGCACTTGAATAATTCACTACAAATTCCTCATTTAATGTCAATTTATAATTCAAAATTTCAAGAAAATTCGAGGTTCAACACATGAAGTGTGGAGCAAAACTATTGAAGTTTGAAGAAGGTGGAAAGGAAGATCCCACTTTATTCAAAAGTCGTGTGGGAAGTTTAAGGTACTTGAGATGCACAAGACTTGTTATTCTTTATACTATTGGAGTAGTGAGTCGTTTCATGGAAGTTCCTACAATAACTCATATGAAGGCAACAAAAATAATACTTAGGTACTTGATAGGTACATTGGAGTATGGATTAGTTTATACTTCCTTCAATAATTTCAAGCTTATAGGATATTATGATAGTGACTTTGCTGGAGAAATTGATGACAAAAAGAATCCTACTAAATTTACATTTTACATAGGTAATTGTTTAATTTCATGGGGTTCAAAGAAGCGACCGATTGTTACTCTCTCTACATGTGAATCCAAGTATGTGGCAACAACCTCTTATACTTATCATGCGATTTGGCTAAAGCAACTGTTAAAGGAACTTCACTTGATTCAAGAAGAAGTAACAAGGATTTACATTAATAAGAAGTCTGCCCAAGTACTTGCCAAGAATCTGTTGTATTATGATCGAATTAAGCATATAGAGACAAGATACCATTTCATTAGGGAGTACATTGCAAGGAAGGAAGTGGAGCTCAAATACGTGAAGACATAAGACCAAGTTGTGGATACTTTCATAAAGGCACTCAATTTTGAAGACTTTTAAAGACTGAGATCAATACTTGAGATGAAAAAAAAAAGTTCAAATTAAAGGAGGGTGTTAAAAATATAATTTAAACTTTAGAGTTTCTAAAGTTCTCTTAAAAAATATCTAAAACTATAATGTATGGCTATGATTTATTTCTAGAATAGTCTTGTAAGTAGATAATGCCTAAAGCGCTAGATTTTTCTAGAGAGCATTTAATAAGTTAGTTAGATAGAAACTTGTTAGGCATTTAAGTAGTAGTTCTAAAGTAATCTTAAGCTCTATATAAATACCTCTTGTACCAAGCATTTTATGCATGCCAAAATTTGAGTGATTCAATCTTCTCTCTAATTCACTTTTCCACCTTTCAGCATATTACGGTAATTCTGAGAAGCAAGCACACCAATATATAAAGCAAGCAAGCAAGCTAGAAACATAAGTCAAAAGAAAATTTTCATTATTGGTATTTATTTCTATGATGGATGTCACACTCATAAATAGAGAAGGCTATAGTGATTTGAAAACATTATCAAATTGAGTCATGAAGACCTCCAGTTAACCCTTAACTATCATAGTTAGTTGGAGAGACAACCAACGGTGCAAAAGTAGTAACAAAAGCATCAAAAAATGTAGATAAGCGTAGACCGATTGGTTATTTCACTACTTCATAATAAGGAAATGCCAGTTTGGGATGGACAAATCATCTAGTGCAAACAGTAGTTCTCCACATTACTTAGAGGGAGAAAAAATATATACAATGTTAACCAATTTTTATTCTTTAATCTGAACTAGAAGTTTCAAGAAAAGAATACCATAAATATGGATGCATATGAAAATCCTAAACTAGCAGCATCAATGAAGAATGACAACAATCATGAGAAAACCAAGTAATTAATGAATATAGGATATCAACTTCTCTCACTGTATGCCCTTGCTCCATTATTGGTTTGATTTACAGGATAATGCATTACGTTAATTATGTATTTTAAGGCAAAAGGAAGGAGTAGAAAACCAAGAAACATCCCCTACATGGAGGGGGAAAAAACCTTATCCAGCCATACATTCATAATCAATTCAAAACCCTAACACGTCTTATCCTCATAACTTTTAACAGTTAGAGAACTCTACCTAAATATTTGTACAAAGACTAAAAACTGAAGGGATCAAGCATCCATGAAACTGTTCACATACATGGCTATCACTAAGATATTGAAAAAAAGTTAGCTTAACCTGGGGAGAATAGCAAATTGTCTTGGGCATTAAAAATAGTAACCCATGAAGCTATTCATATACATAGTTATCTAGTAATGAAAACATATTATAAAACCATCAGTTACCAAAAGTACTTCTCCTTGAAAGACAAAGAAGAAGAGTAATTATTGATGAAGAACCAAGCATAGAAGATTTACCTTCAAATTCAAATTAAAAGAGCATGACTGCAGACACGACTATAGTAGAATAGTTCTCGTGGAATTTGGCATTAAATTAATAATTTTCATCATAGTACGACATAATATTTCTCTTGATGAAGAAACATTAAAATAACATTGCCTCGGGATCATTGGTACTCTAAGCAAATTATCAAAATTGCACCATCAGATTTTGGACTAGATGTGTTGAAAATGTTGGTTTATGCTCTATGGCCAATCAATTGATTATAATTTAGTGATAAAATAATTTAAAGACATTCTTTATAGATGTACATGATAAAGTCTATGGGATAATTATATATTGCAAATAAGATTATAATTATGAGATTCATATTGTATTTATGTATTATCCTTAAAAGTTCTTAATCATTGTTCTATTAAGACTAGACATTAATAGAATGTAAAAAAAATGCACACATTTTATTCTTCCTTATGAAGGAAGTGGTCGACCTTATAAATTAAAGTATGGAGATACTTAAACAAACATGTGGGTTCTTGTTAGAGAACAAGTTTTTGGAACCTATTTTCTGGGCCTAACAATCCTTAATATCATAAGACGTGAGCGTATCACATTTTCCCTATAGGGTTATTTCCATGGAATGTCAAAAACCATCATTAGTTCATCTTTATTCTCATGACATCCTAAAAATTTCCTATTTGATCAATGGATATACATCAATCCATTCCTATCTTTATGTCTGCAATCACCATCCTAACATATCACTCATTTGTGCTTTCTCTACTAAGTACATTTCAAGTTCCATTCAAGCTTAAATGTCTTATAAAAAAGCATCGATGACCCCATAACTTATAACTGTACCTATTTTGGGACAATAGGCATAACTTTCACTAAAGATGTTGGATTAAGGACATTCTAGGATGGTTTCAAAGAGGACCTCTATATCTAAAACTTTTGTGAAGACTTTGAAGAGAGATTTTTCCATTTAGGGGGCCAAAATTGCACATTTCTAAAAGTGTACAGTATATATCCGTTACACCTCCACCTAACAGACATACATGGGCTCTAGGGTGTTTTTCAGACCCGTGAAGGTCCGTTTAACGGACCTATTCTATTTAAGATAAATGGACTGAGCTGGGGACATTTTCAAACTCGAGAAGGTCTGTTTAACGAACCTAAAGTCCGTCTAATGGACATTAGTGAAACATAAGCCCTTTCAAAGCATTCCCAATTATTCCTACCTCCATTCTAACATCACTTTCACTCAAAATCTTTCCAAATTCAACTCTTCTAGTACAATATCACTTCATCTCAACTTAATTACCAAGTTTATTTCATTAAACTCTCTAATCTCTACTCAAATGATTCATCACATATAACTAATTCTCATCATTTACTATAATTGTCCCGTATACATCCTACGCAGCATTATTAACTTATAATGATCATATCTCTCAATTCTAATATCCAAAAAATATCATACTTTATATCATTGGAAAGCTAGAAAGATAATATACAACTTTTAAGAAGACAACTTTGTTTAATTGAACCTAGATCAATACAGTTTTTCTCCAGAAGTTAGAATATAGATTTTCCCTTATATGGAAAACTTGAAATTTGTCCCAAATTCACTTCCTCTAATGCAACATCATTCATAACAATTCATATTTCATTAACACCGAGGATAGGAGGTTACAAAGATTTAATGGGAATTTTGAGCCGCAATACATCATTTCATAAAATCCCAAAATACATAAAATACTTGAACGTTAATTGCTTAAAATGCGACTACAGCCTTGTTTTACAGAAATTATTCTAAAACAAAATAAAACATGCAAATTCGGAGTGATGCCTTGACTCTTGGTCACTCGATCTCTTGCTCATCACCTGGAGATGGGAAGGAATGGGGGTGAGCTTAAAAGCTCGTGGGTAACAAATTTATAATAGATAACAAGCAAAACCTTGAAATAGTTCATATGTCATAGAAAATTCAATTGAATTATAAAACACATAGTTCTTAAACTCTTAACCAAATTCACAATAATATAAATCAATATACATCAATCTTGTTAATATGTCATGAGCATATAAGCACATCAAAATAATTTGGGTAGGTCCATAAATAGAGCGTACTAACACAATTCCATAATATGATATTGTGTAACTGTGAACAAAACGTATTATTGCAATCCCACATAATGGTTTACGTAGCCGTGAACTTAAGGGAGTTCGTGAAGGAGTTCCATGCCACTAGCGGGCAGGCAAGAGAAGCCTTTAGTCAAAGTGCACTTGATATACAAAATGGACCACCACAAACTCACATAACATATAATTCATGGCATAAACATAATGCCCTAAATGACACATTTTGAAAACTTATTTTTCATGAGCATGAAATATTTCGAAAACCATTTCCATGTCCATTTCACAATTCAACAACCAAATTTACATACCAAGCATATGACAATTTCTCAAATCATTTAAAAGCAATAAATGCAATATTTATGAAGCAATTGAAAACATTTTATTCTCTTGATTTCAAAGAAAATTTTAATAGCTCATTAAATCTATTATAAACATGTAACCCACCTTGAATTCCTTGCTTAAAGACTTGCTAAAAACTGCCTCTCCTTTTGCTCCTCTTGCCTCTCTTGATTCCCTTAACATTGGCAAAATTTATAATTCAATAGGAACTCTAATTTAAGGACCCAAAGAAATATATACAAAAAATTGATCCTAGAAAGCTTAAACTCACGCATTTCCTAAGCTTCTTGAACTAAAACTCTTTTAAATATCCAAAAGATTCAAAATAGGCTTACCTTGATTCTTCACCAAATAAAGAGATATTTGACTCTAATGGGAGCTCTTATCTTCCTCTTCCTTTTTCTTATCTTGAACCACCTCAAAATCTCTCTTGAAGGCTAAGAAAAATTGAAACCTAACTCAAACTTCCTTCTTTTCTCTCTTCTCCACCACACTTTTCTTTCTCTCTTCTGTTTTCATTCTTCTCCCTCAATTCACGTTTTATCCTTCTCTTAAATGCAAGACAACATTTTCATATTCCAATCCTATCCTTAATGAGTGTGCAATCAATGTCCATTTTACCCTTTCTAATATGCCTTACGGTTTTTATCCTTAAGTGAACTACCAAAAATACCGTTATACAATCTTACTACCATAACACTTTAATTCAATTAACTCCATAAAATATTAACATAATAATTAACTCTATAAAATAATTCAATAAAGACCTCATAATTAATTTAAATCATGCTTATGCATCAAGAAAAAATTTAGGGGCGAACATAAGTTCACTGAACTGATTCGATATGAGAAATCCATTTGAAACATTACTTGTATGTTTATGAAAAATTCTCATTGTGATGATTGCATAAGTGAACCTTTGACTTGAGATCTGCAAAGTTATCTTATATAGGAATTGCTATATTTTGATACTACTAATGACCTATTATAACCATAAGTCGCTCAAACGGTAATCATTGTATGTAGTATGAACTATATGGAGGTATTTATGTGATCAAGAAAGAATTCATCACCATAAAGTAATTAAGAAAAATATTTCGTTGTTCTCGATTAGTATTGATTCGAAAAATTCTTGTTCAAGGTGAAATGAAACGTTGTAAATAGTTTACAAATGTTATTAATTGAATCAATAGCTAATAGCAGAGAATTGATACGATTGGATTAAAAAAAGTAGACAGTAATTCCATATTCTATCTAATTGGAACATCGTATGATGAAATGATTGAATTATATGAAAAATATGCCCATATTTTCTAAATATTTGGGTGGTGATGATATATTGCTAGACACTAATCTTAATCTGTGATTATAAATTGCTTAATTAGAGAATTAAATATAAATTAAAATAAGATTTAATTTATTTAATTCTAATTTTGAATTATAATTGTACTTTATAATCACTGCTAATATATTTGAGTTAGCATCCCACTCTCGCAAGACACGTACCTGATATCCTGAGTGATGTCTGAGTATGTACCCCATAAGGGTAGTATGCTAGAATAGTCAATAATTGAACTCGTTACAAATTTTTTTTCAAAATAACACACGCATATGCGAAAAATTAGTAAACAATTCAGGCCCACTTTATTCATAAACATTTTCAATTATAAGAGTTACAATCATTATACAACTCATCAGAATTTAACTAGTCACTTGGCATTTCGTTTACAAACATCACTCGCCACAATTGCTATAACACTTTACAATTTACACGTATACATTGCACATTCAACATATACAGTCATCTTCACTATCGTATTCTCACTCACATTTACATCAGAACTTGGTCCGACATTCAACATATACGTTGAGAATCACTTATTTCATTCATATGCACATTCACATTTTTCTTCAAAACTTGGTCTGACATTCAACAATCAAGTTGAGTATCACTTATTTTATCAAATTCACATACAAGGAACAGTTCCAATATGATATTTATGCATCAAACACCTCAGAAATTTATTGTTCAGAATCAACACATTCGCATCATTCATATCAATAGTAATTCAATGCCATAATTTAAAACAGAACAATAATGAAAATGAGACCATTTAGGTTGACTCAGAGTACGCTCTAGATTAGCATTATCTTCCACTATCCAGAAACATCTGGATGCGAACGTTCTATCCTGTATCATCATTATGCAATACACATTTACACATATTAGTAATTACAAAGTCTTATGAATACTTAATCACGTACATATGTATATGTGTTGTGTAT
Source organism: Erythroxylum plowmanianum (assembly GCA_025531925.1). NCBI lineage: Eukaryota > Viridiplantae > Streptophyta > Magnoliopsida > Malpighiales > Erythroxylaceae > Erythroxylum > Erythroxylum plowmanianum. The sequence goes on from JANVCQ010000231.1 coordinate 8,016,946, forward strand.
AATGAATGCTCAATGACTATTCCAGGTATATTTCCTTAATTCACATCTTATGATCATTCATACTTCAAAACTCATATATGTATAATTTGAACTTAGGTTAACACCTCAATAAATGGTAATATGATCAATCAATCATTTACCAATGTTATTTTAACATTATATGTTCATATAATATCCAAACTCTCATTCATTCATATAACATCTTCAAAATTCCAGACCTGAAAATTTGGTAAACAACAATCCATTCTTAATGAACTCAGACAACAATGAAATTTTGTGGAGAGGAAGAGCAATGTATGAGAAGTTTATGGTCCAAATTTCTAGTCAATTGGAGGTTCAAATAAGAAGTTATGGTCAAAAGAGTGATGGGTGTTGAAGATTATCAAACAGCAGAATACCTTCACAGTGCACGATTGTGCACAATTGATCATCCATTGTCACGATCGTGCAATACCTTAATGACCCATTTTTCATGATCGTGTTTGTGCACGATCGTGCACTACCTTTTATTCAAGCTTCCTTCTGGCACTTCTCAAAACAAACATTCGGGTCAATTTTTCATGGTCATTTTGACAAAGAATATGAAGGATTTAGGCAAAATATTCTTCTAAACAATTGTTTCTTTATGTCGTAAGTTTCTAATGACACCACTTTCATGCAATTTAGTTCAGTATTCTGCAATTTATACCTAAAATGCTACAAACTATTCCAAACCACGACATAATACAAAAACTCAACTTCAAGCCAAAATTTGAAACTCATAGAGATAGAATTCAAAATCGATTACTTCATGAAATTTGTAACCATATATCTCTAGTTTAATTTAAACTTATAATAATCACATTTAGATGTCTACATATCAAGATATGGCTAAAATATAGATGCATGTTTAGTAAAAATATTGTATCTGCACATTTTCCAGCACTCTTCATCATCATTATCATTTTATCTCTAAACTTTCATCCTAGTTCTTCTCTTTTCAAAACACTACACTTGCCTTTTCTTTAACTTCAATACTCAATCCAATCCATTTCTAAAACAACCAATGATCCACGTTTTTATACATCGAAAAAAAAGCAGGAAATGTCCATTCACAAATCAATTTTTCTGCATTCCTTTCTACCTCATTTTAGGATTCATTCTAACTCTAAATCAACCATACATCACTTTATAAATCATTAATCATCATGCACGTAAAAGAGAGACATAAATGTATTCATGTCTTTACCCACATTCCAGCATACATAAGACACCATTTTATGTCCATTTAACCTCTAACTATTATAAAAAAATTGCTTCATTCAACAAATCAAGAAAAGCTAATGCTTATAATTACTTGTTTAGCTTCAATGTGTTCAAATTACACTTAACCCTAGTTTCTCCAACATACCCGATCATTATCATCATTCAAGATAGAAGGGTTAGGTCTTTTAGTAACAAGATGGAGAAGACAATGAATCTTGAAGAAACAATATGAAAGAGTTGGACAAATATCAACATGATGAGGGTGGTAAGAGTTTCGTAAATGAGGGGAAGAATGAAGGAGATGAGAGTGTTTTTGGTAGGAATGAAAGACACGAAATTGTCTTTCAGTTGGACAATAATGTGATTTTAAAATACTTGGTGGGTATCATGACACTGGTCATGACACCTTCCATTTAAATGATTTATGCTAAATAACACTTAATTGCTTAGTTCATTTGTCTCTAATTTCTAATCCAATTGTCTCCTAATTTTTAATGACACTTGCCATTAAATCTTAATGTTACTTATCAATAATTTCTTCTGTCATTAGACATTTATTTCTACTGTGATTTATCAATTTTCTTTCCACTTGGCATCTTTTCTAGTCCATAAATACCTACAATTTTAGAAAATTCTCAAACTTCACTAAAAATTCTAAATCAATAATTCTCACATTGGGTGACAAGCCATTAATGTTTGGAGAAGCTACCGACAATCTCGAGTAAGTGGCTTGAGCAGATCACATGATGGATGGGTGGGCGATGGCGTGGTGAAGTTGGAGTCTCAAGTGGGAACGGAAACCGGGGAGGAACCGGCGATGCAGAAGAAAAAAAACCCAGAAAGTGGTGGAAAAAAACCTCTGAAACCCTAATTTGAAAAAGATGGGGTGCGTGCACAACCATTCATTGGCAAGGGCTGTTTGGCGCGTGCATCGTCGCCAGACTATTCCTTTTTTTATTTATGTTTTAGGCCTTTTATTAATTAGATTGGTTTAATTAAAATTAAGTAGGTTTAGATCCTTAATAAATTTGAAAAAGTGTTTTTTAATTGTTTGAAAATTATTTTCACAGATTTATTTTTTCAGGATTATTTTAGAATTTAGTTTAATTTTCAAAGAGTTAAATTATTAAATTAAGTTAATTATCAAATCAATTCTAAAAATTAAAGTAATTATTTTCTTAATTTGATTAAGATTAACAATTAGATTGATTACTAATTTAATTTTAGTAAAACATTTTTTAAAATTAGAATTAATTAGTTTCAATTAAATTTAAATTAATTAATTAAAGCCTTTAAAATTTAAAAAAGTGTTTTCTTAAATAATTATGAAAGTTGTTTCTTAATTAAATTGATTTATTTCAATTTTATTGACATAAATTAAATTTATGATTTTATTTATTTAGAGAATTATTATTCAATTTATTTAGGAATTGTTTTTTATTTATAAATAATAAATTTCTTGATTTATTAGAAGAGAATGTTTCTTAATTAAATTGATTTATTTCAATTTTATTGACATAAATTAAATTTATGATTTTATTTATTTAGAGAATTATTATTCAATTTATTTAGGAATTGTTTTTTTATTTATAAATAATAAATTTCTTGATTTATTAGAAGAGAAAATTTTCTTGATTAAATTTTGATAAGTTTTTTCATTGATTAATTAGGAAAAATGAGCTTTCTTAAGATTTTTGAAAATAGTTTTCTAACTTATTAAAGAAAGAGTTTCTAATTAATTAAGAAATTAATCTCTAATAAATAACATAAATGTCTTGCTTAATTAAATTTAAAATGTTTTATTTGATTTTGAAAGTAGTATCCTTTTAATAATAGAAAATAATTTTCTAATTAAGGTAAAAACAATTTCTAATAAGATTAGAAATAATAATTTCTAGTTAGATTAGAGATAGTTTTCTAATTGAAGTAGAATGCTTTACTTGTATAATTTTGAAAAAGTACTTTTTTAAAGTTATAGGTAAGAAAAATAATTTTCCAATTAAATTTTGTTAAAGGAGTCATAATAATTGGAAATAGTTTCCAATTAGATTAGAAAATTGTTTTCAAATCAAAATAAAATTCTATTTGGAATAGGAATTTAGGTTTTTCAAAATCAATCATTTTAATCTAATTTAATTTTATAAGGAGTTGGAAATATTATTTTAAATTATAAAGACCAATAACTTGAATCAAACGAAGCTTGATATTATGCATATAATTTAATTATGAGCGCATAAGTTGTATGCCTTATTTATATGTTTGATATATATATTGGATGCATGATAAATTATATGATTTATATATTTAATATTTTACATGCAATTTTGTGTCTGATGAGACAAATGAAATTAAATTTCTCATTAATATATATTAAGTACACGTTGAAAACATGATTGCTGCCTTTTGTTGTTACAAGAATAAACCAGAATTCTATTTATTGTTAGGCTTGTTGAGCAAACTCAAGGCTAAAGATGGCAAATATGGCCCGACCCGGCCAGACCTAACTTTGTCCTTGGTTGATGGGGCCAAAGGGTGTGACTGCTTGGCCTGATCGGGCCACAAGTCGAACTAGTCCCTGCTTGGCCTTACCTATGGCCCGACTGGAATGCACAAAATGATTTCATTTTGACAATTTTTTATAAAACAAATATGAGGTCGGCTCGACCCATTATCATCCCTACTCAAGGCCTCTTTAACCTAAATATGTTTAGTTTTATGATAGTGAGTCCTAATTAAGTAAATTTGTGTGATTTGGATTAACAAACTTATTATCACATGAATTTAGAAGCAAGGTTAAGAATAACATATGAAATATGTTTTGGCAAGAGTTGTCACCATGATGAGAATCATAAAGATATATATAAGGATACGTTTATCGTACTATGAATCATATAAAACTTGTGAAACTTGTCAAATTGAAAATTAACTAATCAACCTTTAGTAAAAGGATGATGATGGTATTGAATTGTTACATTTATACATGTGATGTCTTAGACGTAGTAACAATTCATAAAAGGATAATACTTAAATAGTCATATCATTAAATGAAATGTTAGCTTAAAATTTTGAAAAGTTAAAATTGTTTAAATCTAAACAGAAACTAAGCATTGGGAATGTTGAAGCACTTCGATAAGATCGTTGTGGTAAGTTTTAAATTTTGATTATCTATAGGGAATGAGTTTCTCTAGCGAATACCTTTATAACTAAATTCATAAGAGCATAGATTTATGTAAGGAAGAAAATACAATATGAGATATTGTATGATGCAATATTATTTCTTCTATAACAATGCCTAGTATAATGACTTACCTTCAATAATTTCAATTGAATCAATTAGCAAGATTTCATATTGAATAAGAAATTCTAAGTCTTTTTAAAGTCAAAATTAATGATTCAAGGATATGATGCTTGGTTGAAGCATACATTATCCATTAAATTTATAACTAAATTGGATAATAAAATTTTATGAGATATCCAAAAGGTTGGATATAATCTTACACATCCATCGAGCAAATTATTTGTTTTAATGTATTCTTATAGGATAATGATTCTCAAGTTAAGAAGTGAGAGTAAGATGAAATTTGAAAGGCTTAAATCTCCTAACAATACATCCAATTGGAACTATTGCCTTTATTGATACATTTTATGTATGGTTTAAAGGTTACGAGATGTTGAAAGATCACTTTCATGATAACTTTAAAGAGTTTTATCAACTTTTATTGGATATGAAAATGTAACAACTCAATTATGGGAATTGGATCTATAGAGATAGATTGGAAGTTATTCACCTATTCTAAATCTAAGTACATAGATAATGTACTAAAAATATTTAATATTTGAGATATAAGATACTTATGAAATGTTAAAGATATTCATTATTAGATAAATGAGTTGACAATTGAGTTTAAGGTGATAAGGATATTTACTTTAGAAGTAAATCCTAATTAAAGTCTATTTTGCTTAATAATAATATCATTCAAGATTTGAAAGATTGCAATATAGCAATGGTTGCTAATTAAGCCATAATACATTTTTCATTTAGTGGAAATATCAATAAATTCTTTGGTGAACTTGATATAGTTCCTTGCATTGTTTAAGATAATAATATGTTGTGGAATGTTAGGGCCATTGGGCGTGTCAAAGGGGCTAAGATCTGATGAAAGATCCAATGATATATTTAGGTCATTTCTTTAATTATGATGATAAGTAAGATGGAAATTGTAAGATTTAAACAAGTCCTCGCTATTGAGAATATATAATTCTCTAAATAACCACTGTCCCATTGGTAGTATAATTGTCATATGGTGACATGATATGAGATAATTAAATGGTTGGCTTAGTGCAAGTGGAAAATTATTGGTTTATATCCTACAACCAATTTGTTGGTTGTAGTTTAGTGACAAAATAATTTAAAGACATTCTTTATCTTATAATCGTTTACATATATATGATAAAAGTCTATGGAATAATTATACATTGCAATTATAATAAGATTTAATTATGAGATTCATATTGCATTTATATATTATCTTTAAATATTCCTAGTCATTGTTCTATTAAGATTGGATGTTAACAGAACATAAAATGACTAGCAAATATTTTGTTTTTCCTTATGAAGGAAATAGTCGATCTCATAGACTAAAGTGTGAAGATACTTTAAAAAACATATGGGTACTTGTTAGAGAATAAATTCACCAAACTAACCCAATATGATAAATCCATTTGAAACATTACTTGTATGCCTATAGAAATTCTTATTGTAATGATTATATAAGTTATCCTTTGGTTTGAGATCTCCAAAGTTATCTTGTATAGGAATTTTTATGTTTTGATACTTTTTATAACCTATTCTAATTATAGGTCATTCAATCAGTAGTCATTAGATATAACATGAACTATATGGAGGCAGTTGTGTGATCAAGGTATGATTCATCACCTTATAGTAATTAAGGAGAACATTTCATTGTTCTTGATTAGTATATTGATTCTGGAAATCTTTGGCCAAGGTGGAATGATGCTTTGTAAATAGTTTACAAATTTCATTGCTTGAATCAATAACTAATAGCAAGGAACTAATATGATTGGACTCAAAAAGGGTAGACATTAGTTCCATGCTCGGAATCAGAATATTATATGATGAAAGGATTGAATAATACAAAAAAATCATGTACCAAAAAGTTATTCAAAACTACTTTGACATTCCTAAATATTTGGGTGGTCATGATGTGTTGCTAGACGTAACAAGAGTTCTAATTTATCTATTTTTAATTATGAATTAAAATTAGAATTTACATTCATTGTCAACATATTTGGGAGCCTAATGAGTCACACATAAAGAACGAATTGAAGAAATCAAATATATTTTTAATCAAGTTGGAGTTAATTGTAAAGTTTAAGAAACCTGATGATTAAATATGAGACGATTAATAAATAAGGATCGATATGAGATATCGGATCTTATTTGGACATAATTGGTATTTATTTATAATTATTAATAATTTCAATTAAAGTTTAATTGAAATTATAATTTTATGTCAATTAAATTACTAAAATGTCCAAAATTTATTATAAATATATTACGCTCTAATGGAGCTAGCATTTCTCGCGTATCTCTTTCTATAAGTGCTACGGAGTTCTCTCAACCTGTTCTATAAATACCGTTAAAGACTGAACACTTGTGCGATTAACGTAGTTGAGATTAATTAGTTTCGAAAACAATTTGAATAATACGAAAAGAAAATGATCAAGATTTGATAAGATATAAATGATAAGGATTCAATAATAAGATGCAAAATTTTCGTACAAATACTAGCACGAGGAATAAATTTCTTAAATGATGTGAGATACAAGTTATAAGACATCATAATCACTCTTTAAGTCAACCATAATGCCATGCTTCTATCGTAATGCCCGTGTGAACTAGGTGAGATTATCAAAATCCATAGTATTAAACGGCTCATGAAGCAGTGATGAAATTTTTTTTCGTTTACAAAGGAAAACTAAAAAACACAAAGAAGAAAGCTATCGCAACGATCTGCGGTACAGAGCGCCTTTGTTGATCTCGATGGATGAGCTCCACTGCCGACATCGGCGGTTCTTGAAGCTAATGCAATCCTGGGCCGGTAAGGACTGCGAGAACGGCTAAGTTATCCACGCACTGGTTTCTTTCGCGATGCACGTGCTTAATTTTGACCTCCCAATCTTGTTGAAGAAGTGCATGGATACCTATCAACAAAACAAAATTCACAAGAGACGCAGTACTGGAAGAGGAGAGAATATTGATGACCTCTAAAGAATCCACTTCGATAATGAATCGGCGGTACCCAAGAGACCAAGCCAAGGTGAGCCCCGAATGGATACCCCAGAGTTCAGCCTCTAACAGAGATACCCTCCCGATGTGCTGCATAAACCCACACGCACCACTTGCCGTGCCAGTCTCGAAGCAAACCCCCAGCTGTAGCGAAGAACGACCCTTATTGAACAGCTCCGTCGGTATTGAGTTTGACCTAGTCCTCTAGCGGTTTGGACCAACCAACTAGACTACCCATTGGTAAACTCTGTGTCAGAACCACACAACTCTCCACCACCCTTGCTCTGATTATCCACTCCACACACTCCAGAACTGCTCGTGTACCGTCTTCCAGCCTAAGAAGCACAGACACAGACACGGACACGGGACACGACACGGATATGGACACAGGGACACACCAACTTCTAAAATTTGATGGACACAGACACGGCATATACATATATTACAAAATTTAGAATTAAGAAAAAAATTCAAAATTCATAATATGATATATATATATTGATTAATGTGTTTCAAAACTTCCAACATTTTGATAGTTCATACATATTTGGTATTTTATAAGCCTCTCTAAAAAAACATAGAGCATATATTCCATTAAGCAATTTGTCAACAATCTCCTATCCAAAAGTAGAATTAGTCATTCACATGGGTATTTACAACCAAAAAATCTAACTAAAGTATCCACCATCTAATCACTTTACTCTC
>JANVCQ010000231.1:8061204-8087676 GCA_025531925.1 Erythroxylum plowmanianum
ATAAATTATTTAAGTATGGATTTAGGAAATGAATGAAAAGTAAATTTGGTTTCAATTTTTAGTGAGATTTATATTTGTTGCCATGTGGATTGTAGTTGGTTGCTCGGTAGTGTACCTTTATCGTGGGTTACGTGTCGGAGCGACCTGCGGGCGTCCCGATATGTATCCTACGGTAAGGGGGCGCTACATTTATGGTTAAAGAAGGAATAGTGTTGGGCCATGTAGTTTCAGCAAATGGTATTGAGGTAGATAAGGCCAAGGTCAATTTAATTGCAAATTTACCATATCCTACTAATATTAGGGAGGTTCTCAGTTTTCTTGGTCATACAGGTTTCTACTAGAGATTCATTAAAGATTTTTCCAAGATCGCTCAATCAATGTCTAAATTGCTACAAAATGATGTGACTTTTGCATTTGGTAAAGATTGTCAAAGTACTTTTAAGACATTGAAGGCATTGCTCACATCTACTCCAATCATACAACCTTTGAATTAGGATTTGCCATTTGAACTCATGTGTAATGCAAGTCACTATGTTGTAGGGGCTGCACTTGGGCAAAAAGTTGGACCAGAAGAGATATCTAAATAGGTTTTAACTCTTGACTCAGAGTTTTAAAAAAAAGTAACCATTAGTATTCTTATCCTCTTCGGAAGCATTACATAATTGTCACTTCACCAACTTCAAAAAATTTAATTGAAATGAATACTTAGCAAAACAAAACAAAAGCAGCATGGTGGAACAGCTGTGAAAATCAATTAACTATTGTTGTGACAAATATTTCAATTTATCACTTTATAAGGGAGTTAATGACCCAAGTAAGTATAAATTTATTTAAAAAGACACTTCCGCTAGTAAAAATTAAGTTTTTGAGAAATAAATTAGGAGTCATATATTTATGCAATATGGAGAAGTGTTAAAGTGTACGTGATCAAAAATTTAATAAGTTCATTTTCTATTATTAGCATCCTCAATTGTTAGTTGTTTAAGTTCTATTCGTAAGCAATTAAAGTCATGTTCCAGGATACGTTAATTTTAGGTATGTTTAAGTTTAGGGGTGCTTCAAATTATATTAAAGTTTTTTCAGTTAAATAATAATTAAGCAGTTTAACACTTTACATCTTGCTTTAAAAGATATTATTCGTTTTGTTGTTATAGAGACAAGCTTGAGACAATAATTATTTTGTCATCTGATTTGTAAGACTTGTAAACTCGTCGTTGAATATTATGGTAATTCAGTAACGGCTCGACTTTTGAGCTAACAAGACAAGAATCAGATCGCTATACATGCAAAAAGCAATAACAAAACGTGGCAATTTGAATTTTAGAATAAGATATATCGACAATACATACAGATATAGAGAGAAGTAAAATATGATAAGATGTAAATGGAAAAACATAGGGGACCGTCAATTTAGTATCCTCATAATCATCCTGAGTATTATATATAAAATAAAATTATCAAACAAATTGTGAGAGTCATATTATGATAAAATATGACTAAGAGGGCTAAACTTAGCAGTTAGAAGATAAGGTTAAATTATCTTTTCCAATTTCTTCATGTATATTTATTGTTTAAAACTTTTGTTCCAATTATTGTGTTCTACATTCCAACAACAATCATGCTTTCTGAAATTAAGCACAGATAAGAAAATTACCATAATGTCTTTTTTTTTAATTTCCAATCACGATTGCAATATGGATAATTACTGGCAGGATGGTTCTTCCATTAGCTCTCAAGTTCTTGTCTTATGTATGGGAGGATATATGGATGCAAGAATAAACCAACAACCCTTTGTCTGTTTCACATTGACAAACCAGGAACGTCATGCGTATGGAATACTTCGTATATGGATGCAAGAATAAACCAACAACCCTTTGTCTATTTCACATTGACAAACCAGGAACGTCATGCGTATGGAATACTTCGTTAATCTCTCGAAAATCTATCCGAGTTTTGTTGCGTTGAAACTTCTGAGTTTAATCGAAAGAAAAAGGTTAGCAGTAGCAATTGCAATAGGGAATTTAATACCTCCTTGGTTCTAAAGATAAAGGATTTGACCTTTGTAATATATATATATATATATATATGTTCATGGTCAAGACTAACTAGACATGAGTTGGAGTGGAATTTGGCGGAGTCGGAGCGGAGGCAACACGCTTGCCACGCTCAGAGCGACTGTTCTCGGCGAACTTGATGCTGTTCTGGTGCAATCCCTTTTGCCTCTCCTCCTCATTCCACTCTGAAGCATAGTAAAATTCCTCCGTTGATTTCACAGAGTCTTTTGAAGGTGGAATCAACATGCTACCCCATTGCGGGAAGTGTACCAACGTCACAGGAAGTGTACAACAAACAATCATCAGACCCATCAGGGACAGACCTGTTGCGGTTGAGTAACTTGAGCTTGTAAAGAAGATTAATTGTGTTAAACCAGATCCGAAGTTCCCACCAGCGCCAGTTAGGCCCGAAATGACACCCAAAGATCGTCGAGAAATGAAGGGTATTATCCCGAATGTTGCTCCACATGCAGCTTGAGCCCCGACGGAGAAGAGAATCATGGCCAATATAGCAATCGGAAGTGAACTGGCACGACCCAACCATATGCAGAACACTCCTCCTACAGTTTGGAGAATCCAAAGAACCCATAATCTTCCTCTCATGCCAAAGTATCTGGCTGCAAAGTCCGACGAATATCCGCCAAAGGGACGAGCAACGAGGTTGGCCATCCCAAAAGTAGCAGCAATTATACCAGCTGTATGAAGCTTTAAATCGAACCTGTTACGTTCCAGATAAAAAGTTCTCATGTTAATTTTCTGCGAAGTAGTTCAAGTAAGATCGACTCAGAATGAAACAACTCGACTAACCTATCGTAGAAGTACTCAGCAATAACATTATCAATGGACAATTCAACTCCCATGGAATAGCCATAAAGGAGAACAAAGATCCATGTTCTATAGTTTGTGACAGCGTACCAAAGCACCTGAATGAAAGATCAGATAAGAAGTTAGTTATCTTTTAGATAGGTAAAGCATTAATTCAAAGATAAAGACGTGGATGTGTTCCAAAAGAAGCTGACCTTGGAGAACTTATCTTTGTTAACTTCACCCGTCTTCTGTAGGGTACTCAGATTACCATCAGGTAAGTCTTGGCCTAGAGTCAGGACCAAGATGCCCATAATCACATGAAGACAACCCGGAACAAAGAATGCTATCCTCCAAGCAGTGAATGGAGTGGCACCAATTTTACCTATCAAGTCATAAACCAAAGGCATTATAGCTGAGTTGCACCACCACCCATGTTACCCCATCCCGCGGCGGTTCCATTAACAAGTCCAATGATTTTGCTGTTGAACATTGTGCTCATCCAGTATTGACACGATACAAACGTCGCTAGAGAGAATCCAATCATGAAACGAACGGCTATGTACCCTCCAGCATTGGACACGAACGACATACAAAAGACAGTAGGGGCTGATAGCATGATCAGAAAAGCACAGCCATATCTTGGGCCAAGTAGGTCGCAAATTACACCCATGGTAAGCCTGGAGAATATACTTCCAGAGACAGAAGCAACCCCAGCATTTCCTGTGTCCGCTTTGGTTAAATTGAGATTGTCACGGATAATTGGAACAAGTGGTGCAGCTGCAAAGGTGGACACAAAGCAAGTAAAGAATGAAATCCATGAAAGGTGGAAGGTTCTCATGTGTGGATTAGCCAAAGAGAAAATCTTGAAAACTTTGGCCTTGTGCTCAGAATCCACTGGCAGGGCAAATTTTGCTGTTGTATCTGTTGGGACAATAGGTGAAGCAACTGAGAAAGCAAATGTTTGTTCTCTGCCAGTCACTCCATGCATGGAGCTTCCTGGAGATCCCTCAATATCATCCATCTTTAAAATCTTACTCTGTTTGTAGCTAGGTAGCTCTTAGGAGAAATGTAAGGAACAAATTAAGCAGAAAAAAGAGTGCAATATTACAGACAAGATGCATAGGTTATTTATAAGGTGTCAGGTGTTGACATTTCGGAGTGTGTACTTTTTGTTTAATCCGTAAGGGCCAATATGATTAAAAACCTTGGTTTCTTGGATGAGCATAAGGGGCAAGCAAGATTCCATTGGTTGAGAAATATTACAAAATAGCGAGCAACATGGAATCCAGTTCGCCGCATCGAGGCTTAAACACGAAAGGTCTCAAGGTATATTCAAAAGGACCCACCAAAAGTGTATATGTTGTTAATTGCAAAATAGCTGGCTCACAAGTGATCTGTGAATAAAACCTGCCTGGTTGTCTTTCAGTGGAGTGGACTTACCCTTGGAAATTTCAATAGCCACACGCCTTTCAGTTTTAAATCGATTTATATCTTCATCGCTTTAACCTTCTACGTACCCGCGGGATACCCCTTGCGAACAATTTTGTAATTTGATGGGTTTTTCTTGGCCAAGTATCTTTCCAGAAATGCAAACAATGACCCACACGAGACTCCCCCCTAATTTCTTTATTCTCTCCTAAATCTTCTCTTTTTATCGTTTTATCTCTTATAAGAATTGCTTGGTAACATCTATAGGTACAATTACATTAATAGGTCGTGACAAAAGTTTACCAACAACTTTTGAGTAATCATGTTAAGGAAATTTTTAAGGGAAACTTCTTTATGATTCTCAGAGAAGTGTTTTTTGCAAATATTTTTTTGGTTATTTTTGAAAAAAAAAAAGGAAGGAATTCAGTAGAATACAAATGTTGGCCCAAATGAAATGCTAGCATGCCACATTTAAATTAATTGAAACAGCTTATAATGACAAATGGCTATTAAAGAGTGGAACGACGTAGGTTTATCAAGGGGATGCACCCTTATGGCCTAATCAGCACCAAGTCAGTGGACAAGTTTAGGAGAATTTCAGCTGTGGAAAAATGCATATCAGCCAATTAAAATATTCAATAGATTGCTATCCTCCAAACCAACTCCAGTTCACTTGTAAGAAGTATATATATATTGGATTTCAATATAGTGAAAAGGAGATGACAAGGGACCAAGGCCTCATATATATATACATATAGGTCGACTAATGCCTCACTTCCAATATCTCAGGTCAAATTTAGCAAGAGGTTGGAACCATTCAAAGAATGTCCCAAGAAACAAGTTTAGAAATGCACATCAGCCAATTAAAATATTCAATGGATTGCTATCCTCCAAAACAACTCCAGTTCACTTGTGAGAAGTATATATATATAAATATATAGGATTTCAATATAGTGAAAAGGAGATGACAAGGCACCAAGGCCTCATATATATATACATATAGGCCGACTAATGCCTCACTTCCAATCTCTCATGTCAAATGTTGCAGCTTTCTTGTCCACTAATGCAAGTTGCTGTCTCATCATCTTATACTTGATGCTTTGATGGGGACAGGAATAGTTTGATAGAGCCCCACATTACCCTTTCATTAGCTCTGAAGGCTCTTCAGGGTTAGTATTAATATCCTGGAGAGTTAGGAGAACATGATGACTTGGTTTCCGGTTGGAATTTGGTAACTATGAAGAGGAAAACAATATTTTTAAGACTGATGTAGAGAGAAATCTAATGATAGTCGTTGTTCACTTTCTTGTACCATAAAGGCAGAAAGCTGGATGTAGACCAAATTATGCCATTGCCAAATAGGCTATTCAAATCGATGGACATGAGCCATCGAAAGCCACAATTGAATACATCTCGGACCAACCACAAGATCATTTCAAAAGACACAAACCAGCAACTCAATCAATCAACACACCAGTCTAACGCACAGAGCAATTCGTATGGTAGAAGTAGCAATTGCTGAAGAAAGGGAACAAATTGATACACACAATTACTATTAACTGAACCGTTGCTCTATAAAACTCGTTTACCAAGTTAGGGATTTCGCTATTCCAATTATTAATTCATGAGTTGGTGTTTGAAAGTAATCAATTCACACAACAATTATATCTATATAGATATAGATATAAAAAACTTGTCGAAATCGAAATTGTGGACTCACCATAGACGAAGGAATCATCGACAACGTACTATATCGGCAATCGATTTCTGACACTTAAGGGTCATGAGTGAATTCTTGGAACCATTGAAATTGAGACATAACTTAACAGCAACTGACTTCGTAGATTTACAATCCACACTACCCACAGGAAAGTTACTTTGGAAATTAGTTGTCGTAGCTACATTTCAATAGAAGCCCTCGTTCCATTTTAAATGAAAAATCTAACAAATTCAGGATAGATAAATTAGAGTAGAAATTCACTTACAGTGGCTTGTGGCCCAAAAATTCAGGTACTGGAAACCAGTAATGCTTAAGAGTGACTTCAGTGACGGCGAAGCGGAAGGAACTAAAAAACGACAGCGAAGACGAACAAAACGACGCCAATACCTAGAGTAGGTAGAGGGACGTTTGGCAAGCTTCTTGGCTTCTAGCTTGCAGCGTGTAAACGACGCGACGGAGAGCTTTTTCTATTTTATGTCTCAAAAACGACGTAGTTTAGTGGCATAAGAACAAAAAATGAAAAAATTGATAAGTTTCTACGCAAAAGGGCATTTTCGATATTAACGTTTGCGCTATAATAGTCAACATTAATTTTTGAATTAGAAGACGAGTTGAATGATAACGTTATGCATTAATTTTAATATTTACAAAAACATTCAAAACAAAATTTAAGAAAACAAAATATTTAATAAAATTAATTTTTAATTAAATATCAAAATAGTGATATTTATTTTTAAGTTTAAAATTAAAAATAGGTCTTAATTTCTAGGCGACAATGGGATTGGTAGTTAACAGTGGGATTAAAAAGTAAGACTTATTTTAACCTAATTTTAAAAAATTAATTACTTAATTAAAATAATTAAATGTTTAGTTGATTAAATAAATATTATTAATTATGATTTTAGCTTTCCTGGTTAGTCTCGCTTTCTTGTTCTTCCCAAAGGTGAAGAATTGAATCAGAAGAGCCCAGTGATCAACTTCTTAGGCGTAGCTCTCTCAGTCACTTAATTTCCTGTTCTTGCGAGAAGACTTGCAGCACTCAAACTCGTAAACACAGAGCTTGACAAGCTCGCATCTCTTCAGCTCTTGTTAACGACATCTGTGCAGTTGTGCTTGGGTTCTGCTAGCTTTTGGAGGAGAACAAGACAACTTCTCTGGCTTCACTCTAGGTGATATTCTCCAATGGAGCGTTCGTCATCTTCTACATCTTCGACATCAGGCCAGCCATTTAATGGTTGATTCGAAAGAACACCAGAAGCAGAGACGTTTAATGAGTTTTACATCTTCCTTATCCTCACTGGAGTGACGATATCAAGTTTCATCACTGACGCCATTAGAACACGTGCTGTTTTTGGAGCTTTTGTGTTTGGACTTGAAAATATAAAGATTGTTGATGAAGTAATTTTCTTCTATTATTTCATCACACCTTGAGTATGTACAGAGATGCTCTTCTTATACTAGAAAGGAAAATATTCTATTGGCTATTGTGCTGCTGTACCTATAACTGTATTTACAGCTGTGATGAACTGTATAAAAATGCAAGGGAATAAAAGGACAGTGACTCGCGTGGTGTATTACTAATCTATGTGATATGAATGTGGGCTAATGATGTGTATGTGATATAACTGTGTATGGGTTGTAAGTTGTAAGTGTATTGGGTTATGGGTCTCTTATGAACCTAAACCCATGACCCATCTAGTCCATGATGTGAGATAAAACCGATCAAGTCTTTAACTCCCCCTTTAAGTCGGAGACCTGGAGAAAAACGCAAGGATCTGAACTTGGAAATTAGGGCTTCAAACGCTCGTGTCGGAAGAGGCTTCGTGAAGAGATCGACAAGTTGTTGTTGGCTACGAAACGTGTTTGAGATCCAGAAACTCTGAGTTCACTGCGTCGCGAACCAGATGGAGATCAATCACCAGATTCTTCGTTCTTTCATGGAAGACGGGGTTCCTCGATATATGGATCGTCGCTTGGTTATCGCAGAATAAATGTATGGCTTTTTCGATTTTCACCTGAAAATACCCTAATAGGTGTACGATCTATTTTAGTTCACATGTCGTTGAAGCTAGACTTCGGTATTCTGCTTTTGTTGACGATCTACTCACGGTCGTTTGTTTCTTTGTTTTCCACGAGATGGGTGAATCATCGAGGAACATGCAGAACTCAGTCAAGGATCGTCTGCTGAAGATACAACTTGCCCAGTCCGAATCCAAGTAAACAGTGAGTTCTAGGTTTGAACATGTTGTGTAGAATAGACCTTGGTTCTGTGTTCCTTTGAGATATTTTAGGGTATGTTTTACGACTTTCCAATGTGGTTCCCTTAGTGTTTTCATGAACTAATTCAATTGCTGTGTGATGTAGGCAAGGTCGGGTCTATTGAAGTTCAGATATTGCAGTCTGCCCACAATTCTTCTGTACTATTCTGGATCTTTAAATGGCTCACCTTTGTCAATGGTAAGCTTGCTTCCTAGGACTATAGGTGTTGTGCATGATTTACAATCCAGTAGATATGTTTCTTGTAGGATGTCCCTAACGTATTTGCTTTGACTGAGTATTATGCCTTCCTCTGATCTTGCTATTTCAACCCCTAGGAAGAACTTAGCATACCCCAGGTCTTTGATTGGGAACTCTCTGTGTAAAGCTTATTTAGTGTCATTTAAAAGTGCCTCATTTGCACCTGTGATAAGAATATCATCTACATAGATGATAATGGCAGCAAATCTGTTGCCTTGGCCTCTAGTGTATAAGCAGTGGTCTGCTTCTGCCTTGTTGAAACCTAAAACTTTCAGTGTTGTGGTCAGCTCTTTGTGTCATTGTCTGCTTGCTTGTTTGAGTCCATAAATTGACTTCAGTAATCTGCAAACCTCTCCTGTCTTGACCTTCGTGTACCCTTGTGGAGGTAGCATGTAGAATTCCTCCTCTAGGTGACTATGTAGGTAGGCATCATTGATGTCACATTGTATTATAGGTCATTTCCTGATTGTTGCTACAGCCAGGAAAGTCCTAATTGTTACAATTCTGGCCATAGGAGAAAATACCTCTGAATAATCTACACCCTCTCATTGGTTGAAGCCCTTGGTTACCAACCTTGATTTTAATTTGTCAATTGAGTCATCCAGTTTGTATTTTACTTTGTACACCCACTTTGATGCTGTAACTCGCTTTCCTTTGGGCAATTATGTCAAGACCCAAGTTTGATTTTCTTCAAAGGCTGTCAGTTCTGAGTCCATTGAGTCCCTCCATTCTTTTGATTTGCATGCTGTCTCATAAGATAAAGGTTCAAAGGTAGTGTTTACATTACCTATGAACTCCATGTATGGCTGTGTAGGTGCAATATGAGAATTTGACTCCTTGATTTCTTCTATTCCTGCAGCACCAAAGACTCTCAAAGCAACATTAGAGGTATCAAGGACAGTAGTAGATTGATGAGCAGAGGCTTGAAGGTCATAATCATTAAGGTATCTTGGTATGGTGTGGGTCCTTTGGCTTTTCCTTACATGATTGTCTGGAGCTGTGTGTTGTTCTGTAATGTTATAGGGTGGTGATAAGGTTTCTGTGATTTCTGGTATGGTTTTTGCGTGCTGTATACTTAGAGTCCTGGGCATGTCACCTGATGACTCTACATCACTATCTGTTGTAATGCAAGGGAACAATGGTGATGGTCTTTGTTCTGGTCTATTTTGGGCATTGGCAAAGGGGAAGGTGTTTTCATGGAAAGTTACATCTCTTGAGCTGAAAGCATGTTTTGTCTCAAGGTCTATGACTTTGTATGCTTTGTAGTATGGCATGTATCCAAGGAAGACACATTTTGAAGCCCTAGGGTCTAGCTTGGTTCTATTTGGGGCCTTGTCTAGTGCAAAACATAAACACCAGAAAATCTTCAGATGATCATAGGCTGGTTCCCTTTTATGTAGTTTTTTGTATGGTGTCTTCCACTGTGGGGTCTTAATTGGGATTTTGTTTAGAAGATAGGTGGCTGTGAGAAGGGCTTCTCCCAAAAAATGTTTAGGTTGGTTTGCTGTGAATAGCAAGGCTCTTGTTATTTGGAGCAGATGTTTGTGCTTGATTTCCACCACATCATTTTCTTGTGGTGTGTATGGCTAACTTTTCTGGTGCATTATTCCCATTTCTACAAAGTACCTTCTGCATTCATGGTTTATGAATTCTTTCCCATTATCAGTTTGTATTCTCAGGACCTTTGTATCATATTGTTTCTCCACGGATTTGATAAATTGGGTTATGGTAGGCTGGATTTCATTTTTATGTTGGAGTAAAAATATCCAAGTAACTCTAGAGTAATCATCTACAATGGTGAGGAAGAATTGTGATCCATTTGAAGTAGGAATTCGATAGGGCCCCTATAGATCCATGTGCAAGAGTTCAAAGGTTCTTGTGGTCTTTATTTTGTGTTTGGGAAAGAGTTTCCCATGCTGTTTTGACATAGGACATACTTGGCAGTCAGACAAATCATGAATGGAAAACATGATTTTATTGATATGTTGCATCTTTTCTCTAGAGACATGTCCTAATCTGTTATGCCAAACATCAGAGGAAACAGTAACACTAAAAGCAACATTTTTGGTCTTGTAAAAGTCTAGGGAAGGACCTTTCAGGGTCCCTGGGGTAATAGATTGTCTGTGTTTAGCTCATACAATCCACTCTTAACCTTGATAGCTGCTATGATGCTATTATTCTGAAAGTCCTGCAAAAATAGATTATTTGGTAGCTACATCATTTTGTGTAGTGAGCTTATTGACTAAAAGTAGGTTCTTGAAAAAGTTTCGTATGTGTAAAATTTCATCGAGTGTGATTTTGTCACTGATGGTGGCTTGGCATATGTGTCTCACTTGCTGTTTTGTGCCATCCATAAGGATAACAGGGTCATACATTTTGGTTACTTCATGCTTATGACAGAAATGTAGGTTTTTGATCATAAGTGATGATGCGCTTGAGTCAATCAACCATGTGTATGTATTTTCTGCAATATGTGCATTAATGTAGCCATTACCTGCGAAATTTGCAAGACCTCCCAACTTTACCTCACTTGTGCCCTTTCCTTTAATTGCTTTGGATATTTCCTGTTGTATGAATGTGGCTAGACCTTGAGAGATTTGATCACTCCTGTCGGTGCATTCATTGTGTTCATGTTGTGTGTCTGCAGGGGAGTCATTAAACACGGCTAAATTAGCTCTGCTTTTCTGTTCAGTCAACTCCTTATACCACTCAGGCACTCCATGGATTTTGAAGCAAGTTTCTATGATATGCCCCGTCTTTCCACATTTTTCACAATACTTGTCTTCTTTTCTTGTGAATGCCTTCTTACTACTGTTGTTGTTTCTACCCCCTCTCTTTGTGTTGAATTTGGGTTATTTTGCCATCATAGCTACATTCATATTGTTCTCATTACTTGCACTTACAGTTCTTTGTCTTTCTACCATCTGCATCATGGCATAAGCTCTATTCACCATGGGTAGAGGCTCCATTAGCATGACTTGGTTCACAACGTGTTCATATTCTTCATTTAGGCCCATCAGAAATTACACTAGTCTGTGTGTGTTTTCTTTGGTAGTGATTCCTTTGGCAGCATCACAGGTGCAAGTGGGTATCGGGCTTAGGCTAGATAGATCATCCCAAAGTTTGTTTAACTTTGTGTAGTATGCTGAAATTGTGAGATTACCTTGTTTGAGCTGACTGATCTCCCTTTCTATCTGGTACAACAGTGGACCATTGGCCTCCTCGAATCTCCCCCTCATCTTATCCCAAAGCTTCTTGGCTGTAGAAAATGACAAGAAAGCATCTCCCAGCTCCTTGTTCATCGAGTTTAAAATCCAGGACTTGACCATGGAGTCTACCCTCTTCCATCTAGTAAGCAAGGTTCTATCCTCTGTTAGCTGAATTCATGTTCCATCGATAAATGATAATTTGGCTATCATCATCGTCTTGCTCCATGTTAGGTAGTTGTTCCCATTAAAGGGGGTGGTAACTAGGACTGCTCCAGCATTTTCTGTATTGGTTATAAAATACTTCTCTAGGTTTGTGGGATCGAGGTGGTTGGATTCACTTTCAGCTGTATTCGACATTTCTGATGGTAAGGTGGATCAGACCCAGTGCTCTGATACCATGAAAAGAAAAATATTGTTAATGAAGTAATTTTCTTCTATTATTTCATCACACCTTGAGTATGTACAGCGGTGATCTTCTTATACTAGAAAGGAAACATTCTATTGGCTATTGTGCTGCTGTACCTATAACTGTATTTACAGCTGTGATGATCTGTACAAAAATGCAAGGGAATAAAAGGACAGTGACTCATGTGGTGTATTACTGATCTGTGTGATATGAATGTGCTCTACTGATGTGTGTGTGATATAAGTGTGCGTGGGTTGTAAGTTGTAAGTGTATTGGGTTATGGGTCTCTTATGAACCCAAACCCATGACTCGTCTGATCCATGATATGAGACAAAACTGACCCAGTCTTTAAAAGACTTGTGATCCCAAATGGACCACTGGGTGTGACACTCAGATATAAACTTGAGGACTTTGTTTCAGGACTCCTGTTACTGCTCTTCTTCGCCATGATTGGGTTCAAGACTGACATTGGAGCTATCAGAGAAGCTAGTACATGGGGGATTCTGATACATGTCATTATCATCTAAGAAGCCATAGATGATCAAAGTGACACAATTAACAAAAGAACAGAGCTTCCCCTTCAACGACTACACATTCCAGGCGTTTCATCTTCCAATCAACAGCCAAGTTGTTCTCCAAAATCCCTATCTCTTCTCCACCACCATCGCAAATGGACCCAAACACGTCAACGCAAGGAACTAGAAGTAATTAATTTTTTTAAATCCTTGGACATTAAAAATAAAATTTAAACATAAAAATATTTGAATCACTATATAAATCACTACAAAATGTAATTTAAAAAATTATTTTTATTTAAATCTTTTACTCTATTTTTTATTTTGAATTGGATCAAATCTTTTTTTGGAAAATTTGAAAGAAAAGCCATTTAAAATAAGTCTCACTTTTTACACATGGCATTGAGTTTATTATTATACATTTTAAATAAAAGAGATCTATTTTAAATTAAAAAATTAAAAATATCAAGTGAATTATGAGGTGATATTTAATTGACTAAGAATTAATTTCATTAAAATTTTAATATACTTAAATTTTATTTAAAATATTTTGTATACGTTAAAATTAACGAAAGCATCAACATGTTAAATTTCAACCGAAGAATTGACATTCTAAAAGGGACGGAAGTGGAACTTATGAAAATTTAAAAAAGAATAGAACTAATCAAAGTAAATAATACGGTCCAATATGTAAATGGTTAAGCCCAATCAATAACTGAAAAAGCTTTGCACATATGAGCACTTGGGATTGAGACAAAGGTCCTCATGAAAGAACCCAAAATCCGGTCCATATATTAACTGCCCAAACCATATGTCCCATTCTTTTAGGATTGTTATATACAACACAATACGGAATCTTTAATTTCTTTTAATTTGCTTGCTTAGCTTTTTTTCGTCCTTTTCAATTTTGTGTTATTCGTTTTATATGCTATGTTACGTTTTTACATCTGTGTGTTTCACTGAATTAAGCAGGCGTACCGTCCCAAGTCATAAAGCAAGAAAACGGACCGTATGGCATGTGATGAGGACGCTTTTATACAATTATGTAATAGAAGAGAGGAGAGGAGAGGAGAGGAGAAATATTGATGTAGGACCAAACCTCCAATACTGGTTTGGCTTCGGAATCTCTAGCTACTTGAACAGCGATTATCCTAGCTGATTTGTGTAGCTAACCGTGTTTTGTCAAAGTACAACGAACCCTACACATGCCTTGTGCTTGTGGTGGAAGATTCAACCTAGACCCTCGAAGTGGCCATCTACATCAGTCACCAAACTGGTAAACCGAAATGTTTTCTACTTTTCAAATTTAGATATTTCATATGAATTGCATTGACATATCGGTTTGCGTCTTCATAGAAATATAAATCATCACAACTTTATTTTTCAACTAACGTGTGGTTTAAAGAAGAATAATCGTTTTTGTATTCTTCCGACTAAATATAGTATATATACATTAAATTCTTTTAATTCTGTTCCTACATATTATCAATGACGTCGGGGATCAAAATAACAGTAAAAGGCTTGGATTCAATCTCCACCTAAATAGAATGAAATTTTGAAAATTTTAAGAAAAAATATTTATAATTATCAATGATAAATGAAAGACAATTGATGATGTAAGATATAAGCATGTAAGTACAAATATAAACGTTTTTATATTTGTACTTAATTTGACTAACAAGATCGACCTCATTTTTTAAATCAAAACTTAATTTATTGTAAAATTTTAAATTTAAATATTCATATTTTAAAAATTTTTTAGTAAATATTTAAAATATAAATAAGTTATCAAAGTATTTGTTAAATAAAAATAATAATAGAAATTTTAAATAAAATACAATTTCTCACAATAATATATACAATTAGTAATAAATTAAATAAATAATCATAAAATTTATAATTTTAATAATACATAATCAAATATTAAATTTTAAATAATTCAAAATAAATATGGATGGAAATTATAATTTAAGATAAATATAAATATTAGATTGGGATTAATTTTTTCTAAGCTTTTAATATAATTCAAACTTGATATTTAAAATTTTTTACTTAATTTTTAAATCAATATGCTATAGTAAATGATTATTAATATTCAAAATTTTTAATTTTCGAGTTTAATTCATGAAAGAACGTATATGTGATGCAATTATATAAAGAGCATATGCTTTTGTGAAATTGCTTTGAGTGCGTTCAGTCGCTTAAAAAACTAAAAAAAGAGTTTGTTTAAATTTGATTTGAATTAATATTTCTTTGAGTGAGATAAATTGATTAAGTAACTAATTTTTAAAATTGATTTGATTTTAAACTCTCCAGCTTAAAAATAATTTAAGTATATGGAATTAATATATCTTACATAATAATAATACTAAAATCAAAATTTGCAAAAGAGTTCTATTCTATCTCACTTGAAATATAACTTAAATATACAAAATATCCTAACTAAAAGAAAGAGAAAGTTATGAGTATTCGAGAAAGATTGTGTTGATAAATCTTCAATTTTATCTCTTTGTTTTGTTGTCCACGGGATGTTTTAGAAGAGTCTCAATTATAATAATGTACTTTTAAGTCATCTACATCCAGACTAATTCCTGCTCGAACCGGTAGGTTTCTTACGGAAGACAAATCTCTGGCTTCAAGTTTTAAATGGTTGCATATATGAGAAGGGTTTGAACCTGCGACCTCACTTAAGTCAGAAGCGCCTCTTATCAACTCACCTGTACAGGTTAATTTCATCTCTTTTTTAGTAATTCTTTGTAACTAATTAAAATTTCAGCAATATATGTCCATCTTTTACCTATTAATGCTTTTTGAACTCTCTTGTCGTCGTGGAACTATTCCTTCCCCATAATAGTTAGGTCAAAGTTACATCAAACAACCAACGCTACTAACGACTTTGGACAAGGAGAGTATATAGCATTGTAATTTTGTCGCTTTCTTTAACCTAAATTTGATAATTTCCCAACAATTTCCAGAAGATATATCTCGTCAAGACTTTAACTACGTTGGGATATATAGTTCTATTGAAAATCAAGAGGATTCAGGTTTCAGCTATACCTGAAATTTTATTTTCCGAGCCCAATCGCTTCACTCTGGCAAAGAACTTGGAAATCCAATAGTTTTAAAAGGTCAACAATATCTTCTATCTACCTCTTCTGCTCCAATATAATAGCGACGTCTTCTGGGGCCGCCAAACAGAAAGAAAAGTTCCCATTTATGTATTTGGAGTCATACTTGTTATAACATTACAGCACACATATTTGGAAGAGGAAGTATCCAAAACCTTCAAATATGCTACTTTTGAACATTCAACAATAGCTTGAAGAACGCATGCTGGAGCTGTAGGAAATGGTCATATTTTACCCTGATAACAACTGGACAAGCCAAAAATGTGTCAAAGAAAACCATCAGTTGCTTCAAGGTATACCATTGTCATGAAATTATTTGGCGGGCAAGGAAAGTTGGATGGTTTATGTGGGGAATTTATAAGTTATATGCTTCTAGATCAGCGATTGCGACATTGATTTGTGTTGATGTGGCCTTATCAATGCAGACCCCATCGCCTTCTGTTGAACATCAGAAATTTCTATTAGTCACTTCCTGTTTGATTATTTGTGTCATTTAACGTAGCACGCTTCCCATTATCTCCACCTTATCAAATGTTACCATTTGAATTTTCTTATCATATGCAACATCAAGACTGAAGTTCATGGGCACCCTTCTTCTCTAGCTATAGTTGCGTATCTGAAATAGATTGTTGCATTAACTTATCCTCGCGGAGTCCATGTCAGATATGAATATACATTTTAAAAGTTAAAACAGTTTTTTTCCCTACATATCTAACGTCACTGCAACATATTGCTGAGAGAGTATTTGTTGAAAATTAACTTTATTAAGTTATGCGTGAATCTAAAATATTTACAGAATATAAATGAAAGCAAGCAGAAATGAGAAATATCTCATTTACGCAATAGTAAATTTGCATGTAGATCATCACCATCATCAACATCATCACCCAGTTTGCATGTAGATAAGATCTTTAAATTTAAACTTGAATTGAATATGTTATAAAAACCTTTCAAATATTTGTTAGCTGTAAAAATTATATATGACATGTTCTATGAGTTCTTATTAGATCAATTTTGATGAATGCTCCCAATTTGTTCTTCTTTTGCGCGTGAGAAGAGCCAAAAAAAAAAAAAAAATGGTTGGTCCAAAAAAAAATACCGAAAAAGATAGAAAAGGAGTTGAGCGATGGGCATCCTTCACAAAGACGATTCACGTGGCACTGTGGGGTCAGCCGTACGGTTTCTAAAAGACTAAACCGCGCTTCAGTTCTCTTCTGTCAACACAAAGCTTTCTCCACGTATCCTCTCGCCCCCACCCCACCTCCTATTACTAGGCGCTGTCTATTCTGTCCACCTTTTGTCTATTCTTTTGGATTTGGAATACAATTTTGATAAATTTTCATTGTTGTTTCATTTTAATTCAATATATAATATTCCTCTCAATAAATTCTTCTTGATTTTCCTTCTTTTGATATTTGCATTTATTTTGGAAATTGTGCTATGAGATTCCTCCAACTATATTCTGCTGTAGATGACTGCAGAATTCGTCAGAACGGTATGTAGTTTCCGTGTGTAATTAAATCAGTGTGGAAATGGAAAGAAACATAAGCATGAGTGGACCGTTTCACTAAAGAACAAAGGATAATATGGTCCTTCAGTTGTTGCAAATTTTTTTATAAAGTTTTTATTTTTAACTTGCGTGTCTTGACAACTCTTAATTCGATATTTGATTCAAGTATTTTTCTTCTCAAGCTAATTATTCCTTTTTAACCCCAAGTATTCACTTAAACAGATAACTAAAGGGATTCACTTTGATGGTAAGAACAAAATCTCCTTTCTTTTGTCTTTCACTTTTTGTCATTCTCAACTGAATTATGTATCCTGGGAAACACTCCAGCAATAACAACAAGCCAAGTCGTAAATAATAAAAAGGATGGATTTGATTGAATTGCCATTAAATGAGACTTTCAGAGTCTAATTTACTGATTTGTCGTAATCGAGATTTCAGAACGAATAATCTTTATTTGGATTGTTTCGTTCCACTCGTCTCGACCCTATCTAGTCTTTGTAATTGTTAGGTTTTTGGTTTTATTTATCTTATTTACTGAATAGTAAAATTGAGAATTGTCGCCTCATTTCCAATTTTATATTTTAATTTAACTCTCCAACAAAATTGATGTAAAAACTAAAGGCCATTATGAATGGTAGGATAAGGCTATTTCAGAATCTTCAAGTATTATAGGCTTTGGGTTTAGATTAAATAAAATTTTAAGATTTGGAAATAGTTACTGAAATTAAGTTTATTTTAAGAAATGAATCGTTTAAATATATTATTTATAAAGTTATTGTGTATAGAAATTCAATTATAGAAAATAACTGTGAATTCTTTATTGTAAAACAAAAACTGAAGAAAAAAAAACAGGTGGAGAACAGTAAGTGGCTAAGACGTGAAGGCAGATGTGGCATGCTTGTGGCCCTGCAAAACAAATTCAGCTTATTTATGACAAAAGGCAAAAACAGCCAACTAGCTGCTAAGAAAAGCCAATCCTATCGACAAAAGCCGATCAAAGAGATTGTACATTTTCTTGACCAGGTGAAAGCGGCAGCTGCCCAAATAAAATATCACACTCATGTTACATTATCGGTGTCCTAATTCCAGGTTAGATGACCACATTTTCCAAACTTAGCTCCAAAACTTGAAGAAAACGCTTTCCAAACTCCCTCAGTTTGACTATCCACGATCTACATTACCTTTTTCTTAGTCTAACCTATAGCTTTTGAAGTTAGGGGTGTTTACCCTATCATTTTAATGTTGCAAAGAGTTTTATTTACCTCATTCGAACTTCTCTATCATCATCATCATCATCATTGCACCCAGTCTAAAATTTCGCAATGAAGCAGGATCTGGAGAGGTCAATAATACGCAGCCTTACCCCTACATAATAGAGAGACTGTTTCCGATAGATCCACATATAAATGTGACATGAAAAAAAATGATGCAGGACAGAAAAGAAAATATTTAGAACAATTAAAAAAAACTACTAATATTAATAAAAAATAATATAATAATATAACGAATATAGTAATATAATAATTTAAAAAATAAAAATATAATAGTAATAAATAGGAATAATAATAAAAAATAATCCAACCTTAAATAGGTAAATAATCCAAAGAAGTGATAATTTAGTCTTCATTTAAAAGCAGTTTTCTCCATCAACCTTAATTAAGCTATGGTCCATAGAAATTGATTTTCTTTATGGAAAATGGCCTAAATTGATGCAATGATAGAAAGCGAAGGGCTAAAAGGAAATTTCAACATCATCATTTTTCCAAATGACGATGATGAGACGAAGAGACCAAAAGAAATGGCCATAAGGAAAATCTGAACCGGCCACGTCAGGAAACGTACGGACACTCGCGGTTCTTCAGGTGGAGGTTCGATGGAGGGAATCTGTCACTGTCATTTTCATCTTATTTGTGTTCATTATTGTGAATGCTTCATGAGCTCTCGGTGATTATGGGATGAGATATTTTTACATACCATCTTGTCTCGATGCTTGTAAATTTCTTCTTTAAAATGTTGGATCAATTTATTGTTCTAAGAGTAATTTATCGTATTAGTTCTGTATATACGGATGTCATGTATATTGTTTTTGAAGTATTGAAACGAGGTCTAATATTTCTCTATTTTAAATAAATATATCGTTATAATTTCTTCAAATTAAAATTAAATTTCTATGATGATTCTTTTTCGTTGTTTTAATTGATGAATAAATCTGAACATCTTATAACCAAAAAATAAAATAAAAAATATGAAAAAATAAAACAGAACTGTTTCAATTAAATTTAAATAAGAATTTTAAAATTATGATAGCATTGCCCTTAATTTTTTTTATTTTTGAATAAGATAGGATAATATTACAAGAATAACTATATAAAGATGTTTTAATAAATTTTGACTTCGACATGCATATGCTGCATGTGTAGGAGTAAGAAAGATACAACGTTGTATCATATACAAAATTATTTCTTGTAGATACTTAAATTTTCGAAAGAATAAAAAAATTATCAAATAACATTAAGCTTGTTATTTATACTGAAAGAACTTACCACCGAACTCGTGGACAGCTCATGAAAAGGAACTCCCAAAGCACTCGTTCACCAGAGCTCTTGTGGTCGCGTGGTTGGGTCATACTGTGAAAAGAAGTGCTAACCTCTCTTTAAGACTAATACCATGATGTTATAAAGTCACAACCTAAAGAAGATCATCATGGAGATCTCTTTTACCTTTACATATTTCAATGTGCAGTTTAAGAATTATTTAATTATATTAGTTATTTTAGAAAATATAGTTTCTTTAATTAAAAAAAAGATAGATGACCATCAATTATAAATTAAAATATTCCTGTATATCATATAAGTTATTTATTGATGTAAAATGATAATTTTATTTATATTAGTCACGATTGTTATGAACATCATCAAATTGATAACTATATAATTATTCTTAAACTATGATTACTTCTATTATCATATTGAAATTGTTATCTTATGCGGAAATTAAAAAATTATATCAACAACGCTCAAATTTTTATTTCAACTTACTTCTTAAAGTAAAAATGAAAAAAAAAACAATTTTCAATACATCGATCGACTATTTTCCATATTCCTGATGGAAATATATTGCCCCTAAACTCCAACTCAGTTTATATGGTCAGAAATATCGTCAACTAGTCTACATAAAGTGAAAGTTTAATATGCATCTCTAAGTTATAAAATGTAAAAACTCGAACCAGCCTTCATTTCATATATACTTTAAAAACCGTAAGCCAAACTTAAAATTCTTATTATCTTCAAAGTAGGTTTGGACATTACTTATACCAATGGACCTACTTGTTAAAAAGGAACTATAATTCCATCCTTGTGTAATCAGTTCCAATGTTAATTAGTTCTTTCATTTTTAATGAATGAAACTCAATATTTTTCAAATTTGGTGACGGTCTTGCAAGTTGACATTGGAAGATCAAAGCATTATACATAATTTTCTGTGTGTTTGAAAGCAACAAAACAAAGCATAAATGCAATCCCAATCCGTACAAAAAAAAAAGAAAAGAAAAGAAAAATAGGATCCTATCCAATGTGTACTGTCAAGTTGCCCATTTGCTAATTTAAGTTCATTCATTCAATTTTTCTTTGTTGATAGAAAAAGAAATTAAAATTTTATGAGAAATATTATAGGTACACAGGAAGTGAGACGAGATATGTGAGACCATCTATCATTGATATGTTCTCTTAAATTTTCAAGGCAACAATCGATAATTAAAAGTTGTATTGTTTCTTAAATGAAAGAAACGAGAAATTTACTCTCATATTTTCTCGCGAACAAAAAGAAAAAGGTTAGGGTTTCGGGAAGATGGCGACGTGAGCTATAATGGCATATAGTCTATAGTACTACTATACAGCTAAGCATCAACCAATTACGACTGATATGCAGAAACAGTAGAAAAAACACAAAGAAGAAAATTCCTCCGATCAAAAATCAAAGTGAAAAAGGAAAACTACCCGTACTCGATGGTATAACTATGAGACATCTCTGTGTATATACCTCACAATCAATTCCTCTCTTGTTACTATTTCCTTAACTCTCCTCCTCTTCGTCTCTCTCTCTCTCTCTCTCTCTCACTCAGTGCAGAGGCATGTAGAATGACTACAGATCTCAGGCTTCAGCCAACTATATGTATCATTGGTCAATAGTTAGGTTTTCATGCAAAACAAAGGTTTTCCATTCCTGCTGTTCAGCCTTTGCTTTCGGTTTTGAGGAACTAATCAGTTTACGGTTTCGAGTAGTGTTGAGTAATTAAGGTAGTCTTTCTCTGGGAGATTTCGTGATGTTTTTCTTTGTCAGAATCGACACAGAAAAACCTTAACAGAAATTGAAGTGAATGTTTTTTTTATTTGACCGAGCCCGAGAAAACAAAGAATATTTTAAGACCACTCAGATGCCAACTTTCGCTTTCATTCTTATGTGTGCTCTTTTTCCTCTTTTCTATACTAAGTTTGCTTTATTAAAGAAATGGCAATTACTTTTTAGGAGAAAAAATTTATGGTTCTACAGTTTTTCCTTGCTTTAAGGATTCGTCCTCTAGGGGTGCCCCTCTTCACGCAATGAATTTTGGTTTTGTTTGTGGTACAACACATGGTATCAAGGAGTCCATCGATAGACAGACGCTATTGTTTATTGAATTTTTTCGTTTTTCTAATCTTGGATACCTTTATATAAATATGCAACATTATTTCTAGTTAGAACCGAAGATGAGAAGACCCTTTTGTGCATGGGATGAATTGGCAGTCGTTGTTTGTGGGTGTAGCATCATCAAGATTCACATGCAAATGCACGGTGGTCATATGCAACTCTCTATCTCCATCTTCAATCGAAATTTGTTTGGAAAGTGAGAATCTTGATGATGCTGCATCGGCAATAGACGACTATTTCATCAACAAAGTTGTTGGCTCGATGATGGCAGATTTGGGCCCTTTTTGCTTTTCTTCCCCTTTTCTTAATCTCAGTATGTGCACTTTAACTTTCATTTCTGTTGCTGTCAGGTATGAGGCGCATATTTGTTTAATCAGCTTGTGGTTTCTATGTGCTTCTTTGTACGAAAAGCAGCCCCATCTCGTGGATTTAACTTTGCAGATCTATGATTATTACCTCGTCGCTGAAGTTAGTTGGATATGGCATTCTTTTTACTAGTTTATAGCTATAGATATGATGTGAAGGACAAAGATCGGAAGAAAGAAAGAGGCGGCGGGCGGAGAGAGAAACAAAGCAGTAGTTTTGATGTGGGGGAATGAGCTACGAAGGTTAGGTACTATTTTCCTTGAAAATTAGGTCAAGTTTTGCAATCTCGTTCTTGAAGACATTATAGTTTGATCAGTTTCCTACTGGTATACATGTTTTAGATCCACCTACGATTTTTATTTTCCTGTCAATATTGCTCGTACAAATATCATATTTATGTGGCTCTTTAAAGCCGAAAGGCCAAAAAACTTTCTCTGTAGACAGTAGGGTACTGGGTTAGAACCAGAAACATACATGTATAGAACTTTTGGTCCAGATTTTCTGTTCTATATGGGATTTTGATGAAATCAGCTAAATTAGCACACGGGAGTTTAGTTTCTATTTCCAAATGTCCATTGAAGTTGTATATAAGCAAGACTTGTCCAAGGACACTAGCAGACATAGATCATTGAAGTATAAAGCTCTCTCAGTCTCTCTCTCTCTCTTCATCATCATCAGACACTTTGATCTATAGAAAATATATGGAGGGAACATGTCACACTGCCATTGCCCCGTTGGCTGGTGGGAGCCTAGCTTGGTATAAAGAACCCATCACTCTTGTTGGTGGACCATCTGGCAACTTGGGTACTCCCTTTTCAAAGTTTAGTTTTCTTCACCTCTTTCCCATATGAGCTTTTAGAGCAATTCTGTCATATTTTAGTTTATCATCTTTGACCATGATAATTCGGTCCTTTGAAGATCATGGATATGTCTGTGCCTGTAGCATGTCCAAATCTTGTTCATGTTTGATAAGCCAATCAGCAAATAAGTTCTATCCACTGCTATACAGCTTGCTGGCCAGTTGTTGATGTGGGCTACATCTCCACCTTTCATTTGTTCAGACAGCTTAGTGAAAAGATGATAGTACGATTGACGCTGTTAAACTTCTTTCTTTTGATTTTCATTATTCATCATTCCAACTACGCAATTTCTTGAAGCTGAAATAGCATGATCAGTATTTGTATTACTATTGCTTCCAAGGATTAGCTATACAAAGTTTCGGTTACTTCAATTGGAATATAATCTTTAATTGACCTGTCTCTTTTTTCTTAAGACCGTATATATCATTTCATGTCCATATCTGTATAAGACACGAGTTCCGTCTATAACTAACCTGTTGATAGTACACTTGAAGTTTGCTGAAGAATCAAGACCAGGATATCTGGGTTCTAGCGATTCCTTGCTCTTGCTCATACACATATGCTCAAAAATTGAGGGTCTAAGCTTAGGACTTGTCGCGTGCGTGTCTCATCTTGCTCATGTCCATTTAGTATAGTTTTCTTGGAGAAAGCATATATGGTTCTATATCGTCTTTCTACTGATTATACTTGGTTAGAGTGGTTCCCGATATCTATCTCTACCTTTAGGAATATCAATCTTTGTTTAATATTTTGTGATCAATCTTTGTTTAATATCTATCTCTACCTTTAGAAATATCAATCTTTGTTTAATATTTTGTGAGGTGTCAAAAGTGTAAGATTGTTCACATGTTTCATGGAGCTTGAGTAGATTTTCAATTAATATATTTACCTGCCATGTGTTCTGAATCTTTGCTCTACTCTTGCCAGTGGTTATCAATTCTATTTTGTCTTTACCTATTGCAGGTGACAACTTCTGGCTTCTTATGATTACACTTGATGTGAAATTGTGAGTACAAATGTATTCATTATGGACCGAGATTATGTTAATCAAACAATTTAACAATCTTCAAAGAAACATCATCGTATCTATGATTGCCGTAGTGGACCATAATGGAATTCTAGGTGCATGATAGCTTTAACGATTACTTGTGTGGTCCAATATAGAAGAAAAATCTTTCGTATACGGAATCACAAACACTGCAATTTTGCTTTTAATAGTGCGATTAATTTCATCTCTAATATGCCACATTCACGTCATTAATCAATGTGTCATTTCTTATCTGCCATGTCAATATCTGTTCTTTTCAATCCAAAGGAGAAGCTTCAAAGTTCAAACTGTTCATCCTTGATAAGTTGGTATATATATCAAGTTCACCCTTTTCGTGATCTCAATGGGGCATGATTAACAAGTTGACAGAACACGGTGCCTTTTGAAGGGAACATTTTATTGCCCAATTAATCACTGCTTATTATCGTTTGTAATTGATCATGTAATATTGCTAAGTACGATATCCATTAATGTCTCTGAAAAACAATTTATTGAAGGACACGAGAGACTTATTCATATCCTTCCCCGGTAGTCGGGATATCTTCATGCTCTTTTGTTGTTAGTACCGTAGTGGAGTAATAATGGGACAGTTAACCTGTCTGATCTAAGTGGGTTTTCAGAATATTGACAGGTTACTGAAGCTTTGGAAACTGCTCAGCTCTGATCATCTGGTAGACTCGATTTAATTAGGAGAAGCCTCCTGATTATCATTTGCTCTGTCGATAATTATACATTCACCTTCATCCTGTAAGTTTTCTAGCTACTTTCTCTCTTAGAATTTCCCAAATCCTACATGTATCCCGTATCTTATCATCAACATGCAGTTATCTTTATTCTTCTTCATTTTACTAACTCCACGGTTGGCTAATCTCTAGTGCAGTCAACTACATACCGAATCAAACGAAAAAAGGTAAGTGAAGAATAAAAGAATTTGTTAACGCTGCGAAGTGTTTAACTGGGCTCGAGCCTATCGTCGGAATTCAGTTTAAGGTTTTAAATGATTTGATTACATGTGATATTGAGGTGGCTAACTATTGACATGGTTATTGCAGTCCGTGCATTAGCTATCATAGAGATTTTACATCTTATGTAAAACTGGGTATCAAATCATATATTAAAAAATGAAATAATTTATAGATTTATAAAATATTACTGTTAATCAACTCGTAATTTATAGGAATGTAGCTGCCACTGCAACTGTTAGCTGCAAATTTTCTTTTGCAATTCTACCTCTACAACGTATGACTTGGACTAGAGTGAACATTACTATTGCAGTCATACCTTTAGCTAATCTCTTGTAATTATCGTTGAGTACCTTGTCAGTGTTAACTTTGCAAATGAAACTTGTCCAATTATGATAAATGATAAGAGTTTTTGACAAACTGTTGTTTCCTGTGCATTAGACTTATTATCCATTGCATAATTAGCCAAAAAAAAAAAAGAGAAACTTGAAGGCAAGCGAAGAATTTCAGAACAATAATTACTAAAATGATAAGAGTAAGGAAAGATCCATGTTTTAGGGGGCGCTTGGTTCACAAAGAGCAATAGAAATGAGAATGAGAATGAATATGTTGAGAAATAAGACACTACAAGAAAACTGTCGTTTAGCAACGAAAATTATCGACGTTGGTAATATAAATTAGCGACGGAATTAACCGATGGATAAAATTGTCGTTAAAACGGCCATAAGTAAATTTAATGATGGACATATTATGTAACCGTTGATAAATATACTGACGGACGAACTGGTCTAACCGTCGGTAAATTTACCGACGAATTTGCTGTGAACCGTTGGTAAATTTACTTACGGAATAAAACATTCTGTCGCTATATTTTCCAACGGTAATGGTTACTCCGTCGATGATATTCCGACGATTCTAGTTGAGCGTCAGTAAACCGTAATTCAGAAAATCCTAATAGTTTGCAATATTATCGACGGAACGAAGAATAACTGTTGGTAAATATGTAACATTTTACCAATGGTTTATGATTTTCCATCGGTAAATATAATGGATTTTACCGATGTACTTTGATTTTCGGATCGTAAAGAAAATTAATTTTTTTAAAAATATCCCAACATTTAATTTTATTTCATGATCTTATGATTAATGCATATTTTCAACATTTATGAATTATCTGTACATAATATTTTGATTTGTTTATATATTTAATTTGTTTAAATAGAAAGTTGATTGATGATATAAAGTTAAAATTATCT
>JANVCQ010000231.1:8102427-8116518 GCA_025531925.1 Erythroxylum plowmanianum
GAACAAGAGGTAAATCAAATTGGTTGAGGATACAACAACAAGGAGAAGATAGATTGATAAAGGAAAAGATTCAAAAGTAAAGGTTTTGGATACAAGAAGAATGAGAGGATAGCGTAGCAAGGAATTAAAGTTGTAGCAAAGGAGTCGGTAATACTCTTCATCTTGTTTATGTTTATTATTATCCTTATATCATATCATGTATAGATTGGTATGATGATTTGGATATATTGCTTCCGTTGCAAATAAGATTTCTAAAAAGTTTTGAAATCTACCGGTTCTCCAAATATAGCATGTTTTCTTTTCCGATCCAACAAAAATAACCCAAGGCCATAATTGTGATAGAAGCTTGATCATAGGGCCACGATTATGGGGAGTCAGCCATGATCATGAAAGAGAGCAGATAAACTAGCCACAATTGTGCACTAAAGGTCATAATTGTGGCTTGTGTACAGACAGATGCAAACATCCTTCCGAACTTAAGTTATTGAAGGGATTTTTTGAACTTTGAGGCAGAGAAAAATCCTAGATTTTACCCTGAATGGAATATACTACATAAAGAAAGAGAATAGGACCTAGAAGGTGGCTACATAATCTGCCACTTTTGGAAAACTTCAAGAAGAGAGAAGGAAGGAGCAGAGAAGTTTTTGCTATTTTTTATGCTTAGCTAGTTTCTTTCATTTTCAATGCTTTATCTTCATATGTCTTAATCTATTCATTCCAATAGTTTAGAGCTTTCTTAGTGTTAATGACATTTTTACATATTTTAGAATATTTAGAATGAATATTTGATGGATTTTATAGTTGAAACTAATGAATTTTGTAATAAACTTTTGTGATATATCAATGGATGCTTATTTTTGCAATTTTCTAGTTTTAATCTTGGTTGTTTGAGTTTATTTATATGTTTTTGCAGATCTGAATTTATTGGGTATTTGTAGGTTTAATGTTTTATGTTATGGGTTTTTGTTTATTTGCGATGCTTTTGATTAACTTGTGCTCAATAGTTAGGATCTATGATTGTTCTTAAATTTATGATCAATTAATTTGGGTTTGTGTGCAAGTTATGTGTGTTGGAATTTTCATTTTCATGTAATTAGTTCGGAATTTATAATTTGACTTATGATTAGTTATTTGTTAGCATAAAGAGTTTTGGTTTCTATTAAGTTAGTGTTGAAGTTTGGTTTTTACTACTTCGTTTATAATTTTCAGACTTGGTTTTATTTGAGCAAGTATTAGTTTTGTTTATTTAATGTTTATTTTGCTTGATATGAACATGTGTGGTTAGAATACTTAGAGGTTTGGAGATATTATAAGGGTGAAGGGATGGAAATTGTGAGAATGAAGTTGAACTTGTTTTGAATTGGTACTTGTAGGCCTAGGTTGGTTTGAGATTTAGGATAAATGCATGAATTAGGAATTGCTTGTAGGCTTGATCACCCTTGAGGTAATTTTCTAATTGAGCATGTGATATGTAATAGTTTATAGTGATTCCAAGAAGTAGCAATAGGTTATGAATTTGTCATGATACTTAATCAACTAATCTAGGATGCCATACCTTTAGGTTACACCTTCTGAGCTTTTGAGTAGGTGGCCTAAGTTAGTTGTTTCTTAGAGCCTAATGCATCTTTTCTATTAAACTTAGAGAGCCTATTATAGGTTATAGTGGACATTGGGGGCAATTCTAGAGCTTATTGGTTTTTTCCTATTTTAGAGAAATTAAGGGTTCGAGAGATTAATCGAGTCCATAGGCTAACACCTTGATGGGAGTACCTTTTATTTAGATTCAAGGATCAACGAATATCCTGGAATCCCAAAGATATCTCCAGCTCACTTTTTTACCATTGTTATTAGATTTTTCTGAATTTGCTTTGTGTTTATGCTTTTGATTACGTTTATTGCATATTAGTTATCTCATCTTCATCACTTCATGGTGTTTTTTCTTCTTTCGTTACAACATTTGAAATAGCATTTGCATCCTAGCTCACTGTGGTTCAACCCTAACTCACCATTTTTTGCATAGTTTGATAGATAACGACAGACTATCAAATTCTTGGTGCCATTGCTAGTGAGTTGGCATGTGTTAATTATTGTTTCTTATGTTGCTTTAATTTTTCTTTTATTGATCTTTTCATTCTTCCATCGATTTGTATATCCCACAGTTCCTTAAAACACATTCGTTTGTGTAAATTTGCTAAGGAAAACAAAAGTGCATTACTTTCTCTACTTGACCCTTTCTCTTTTTCACCTATAGCAGGTTGTACCAAATTTTGTCAGCGAGAGCTAGGAATCCACACAAATCCTCTTGATAGTTATCATTCCTTATCCTTTGAAGAAGAGGTCGATAGGAGTTAAGATGAAATAGAGGAGATTATGGAACCTCATCAACACACCTTGAAGGAGCTTGCAGCTCCTTCTTTCAACCCTAATGTGCTTTGTATCAATTATTTGAGTAATGAACCAAAAGTTGAAATTAAACCTGGACTGATATGTGCATGGCCTATTTTTACAGGTTTTCGTGACATTAACTCACTGGGATCAGGTTACATCACTAATCCCAATTAGTTCCTGAAGGAGTTCCATATCGTATGCTCAGGTATAAAGCTAGCAGGAGTCTCAGTAGAGCAGTTTAAGCTAAAGGCATTTCTGTTTGCCTTAACAAATGCAACCAAGGAATGGATGTATGACTTGCTCCCCGGCTCGGTCAACGTATGGGAGCGAATACAACAGGCATTTTTAAAGAAGTACTTCCCTGCCTCAGCGCAGCTAACATAAAAAAGGAGATATGTGGAATTCAACAAGACACAGGGGAGTCTTTGCATGAGTATTGTGAGCATTTCAAGAAGCTTTGCAACAACTATCCAAATCATCAAATAAGTGACCAATTTTTAATTTAATATTTATATGAAGGGTTTCTTCCTTTAGATAGGAATATGATAGATGGTGTGAGTGGTGGAGCTTTGGTGAATAAGACGTTAGAGGATGCTAGGAACTTGATAGTAACAATGGCAGCGAACTCCCAATATTGGGGCAATCATAGTAATGTTTCCTCCTCAACAAAGTATGTTAAGGAGCTCTCCATCTCCAAGTTGGAGCCACAAGTTGCAAATTTGACTTCCTTAGTGCAACAAGTAGTAATAGGAAAGGGGCCTACCAAGATATGTAGTATTTGTGCATTAGCTAACTATCTTACAGATGCATGCCTTTCCTTGCAGGATGAATAGCACGTCAATGCAATTGGGGGGTTCCATGCACAACAAAGAAGGGATGACCTTTTTCCCCTACTTAAAATCTGGGGTGGAAGGATCATCCTAACTTCAAGTTTGGGAACCCACAGGAAAGGGGTAGTTTTAATGAACGCCAAGCTAATTATCATCAGTAGCAGCAACAAGGA
Source organism: Erythroxylum plowmanianum (assembly GCA_025531925.1). Lineage (NCBI taxonomy): Eukaryota > Viridiplantae > Streptophyta > Magnoliopsida > Malpighiales > Erythroxylaceae > Erythroxylum > Erythroxylum plowmanianum. The sequence goes on from JANVCQ010000231.1 coordinate 8,105,819, forward strand.
TTTCATGCACCACCAGGTTTCTAAAAGAATCAACCATAGTTTCAGCCAAGGCCACTGTGTCCACAACTACCACAACAACAACAAGCTGAGGTATGTCCTTAGAGAAATTGTTAAGAGCTTAACTTTAACACTCTTCAATTTTAGTAAAAAGTCAAGAATGGTTTGAAGAGTTTGGAAAATTAGGTCAGTCAGTTAGTTGATGCCATGTGGAAGCTGCAAGCCCAGAGTTTCATAAGGTTTCCTAGTCAACTTGAAAGGAACCTAAGAGAAGATGCCTGCGTCATTACCTTGAGAAGCTGCAAAGAGGTACAAGGTCCAAAGAAGGGGAAGGAGAAAGAAGCAAAAGAAGAAACTGAGCTAACAAAGAATAAGGAGGATCACCATCCTTAGGTAAGTACTTCACACACTATTGTCAAATTTAGTTTCTGTTCCATTTCCAAAGAATAAGCAACAGGAGACAGAAAAGAAAATATTAGAGGTCTTTTGCAAGGTGGAATTAAATATCCCTTTGTTAGAAGCAATTAAGCAAGTTTTGCGATATGTTAAATTTTTGAAGGAGTTGTGCACCAAGAAGTGGAAGCTAAGGGGAGTGAGAAGAATAGTGCGGGGGCAATGTGTTAATAGTCTTATAAAAATAGCTACCCCCACGTGCAAGTATCCAAGTATTTTACCATTCCTTATAAGATTGGTAACATTAAGTATAAGAGATGTATGTTAGATTTGGGAGCTTCGATAAATGTTATGCCTTTTTCTATTTTTAAAACTCTTAATCTTGGTTCATTAAAGGATACCTGTGTTATCATACAATTGGCTGATAGATCTAACACATACCCTAAATGGGTTATCGAGGACATTTTAGTTCAGGTTAATGAGCTTGCTTTCCCTACATAATTTTATGTGTTAAATATATAAAATGAGGGCTCTTAGAGCCCTTTAACAATTTTGTTAAGAAGGCCATTCTTGAAGACATTTCGGATAAAAATCAATGTACATAGTAGGGTGTTGACTATGGATTTTGATAGTGCGGTCATTTGTTTCAATATAGATTCCATTTGTTATCCATCGGATTGTGAATCGATCATGAAGGTAGATATTCTTGACTCTTTGGTGGATTAATGGTCTCTACTTTTTACAAGTGACCCTTTGAAGGTAGTTTTGACTACCTTGCTGGAGAAAAAGATGTCTGGATATTGGCAAAGCAAGTTTGAGTTGGGTGATGACCTAAAGGAAGCAATTTTGGCACTTAAGGCAAGTCCTTTCTACAGGTATATCCCTCACTTTTTATAATTGCTCGATAATACTAATCGGTCACTACCTTCTATTGTGTAGGTAATAGAAGTGGAGTTGAAGCCCTTACTGACTCACCTTAAGTAGTCTTATCTGTGCACCAACAAAACACTTCCAATTATCATAGCAAGTGATCATATAAAGGTGCAAGAAGAAAAGCTCGTTAGTGTGTTACAAGAGTGTAAGATGTTATTGGGATGGACGATTACTGATATTAATGGTATTAGTCCTTACTTATGCACACACACAATTTTTCTTAGGAAAGGAGCTACCTTAGTTTGTCAAGTGCAAAGATGTCTCAATCCACCAATGATGGAGGTGGTGAAGAAGGAGGTGATGACGTTGCTGGATGTAGGAGTCATTTACCCTATCTCTTATAGCAAGTGGGTAAGTCCTTTGAAGGTGGTTCCCAAGAAGTCAAGCATTAAAGTTGTGGAGAATGAGAAACTAGAGATGGTTTTGAATTGATTGCAGAACAAATGGTGAGTTTGTGTGGGTTATCACAAGATCAACTCAATAAGTAGAAAAGACCACTTTTTCGTACCATTTATTGATCAGATGCTAGGTAGTCTTGCTGGTCGTGCTTACTATTGGTTTTTTTTATATGGTTATTCAGGTTATATTCAGGTTGCTATTACCTCAGAGGATTAGGAGAAGACGATTTTTACGTGCTCGTATGGCACCTTGGCCTACAGAAGGAAGCCTTTTGAATTATGCAACATCCTAGCTACCTTTCAAAGGTGTATGGTAAGTATCTTTTCTGAGTATCTTGAGAAAATCATTGAAGTTTTCATAGATGACATTACTGTGTATGGGGATTCATTTGAACAATGCCTAGATCACCTCATTCTGGTTTTAAAGGATGTCTTTAAACTAACCTAATTCTTAGTTCTAAAAAGTTTCATTTTATGGTGTAACAAGGGATAATTTTAGGACATGTGGTTTTTACTAAGGGTACTGATGTTGATTGAGCCAAGATAGACCTTGTTTCTTCTTTGCCTTACCCCTCTTCTGTGCAAGAAGTTCGATCTTTTCTTGGACATGCATGGTTTTATCTGTTAGAGAAGTGCTTTAAAGGCAATCACCTTTAGAATTTATTGTACAAATCATTTTAGGATTAATAAAGGCATTTTTCATTATTTTGATATTCATACGTTTATAGATTTGATGTTGATCTTAAATTGATTTAATGAAGTTCTTAATACAAAACATAACATGGAGGAAATCATAATGAGATCATGATAATGAGATTCCTATTATGTGTAATTATGTCAGTATCTAAACTTTCCCTAGTTATAGGATTAATGAGATAGGATACCATTAATCTGGATAGGCTAGCACATGTTATACTCCTTAATTAGATTAAGCAGTAGATCTCATGAGCTATAGACATGAGTTGTTTAGAGTTAACATGTGGATACATACGAAGGGTAGTAAGTACATTGGATTAACCTATGATGAGACAATCATATGGACATTTATTCTAGTGTCAATAATGGTCTTATCATTGCAATGGTGTATATATTCTTTGACTTGATATGCTTAAGGATATCTCAGATACTGATCTTATGCTTTGAATCCATTCATCGGTGCCTTTCAGGGTTTACTCATAGGGTAATGATTGGATACAACTTGAGGTATTTGAAGGTAATTGAGTAGCCAATAAAGGATTCACCACTCCTGTTAGAGGGAGATGATACCCACGGCCTCTTATCGGGGTCATTACTCGGGAGTCTCTGGCTAGAGCAGATATGTATCATGAAGAGAGTATTCAATGATACATATAATAATGAGGTCCTCTAAACAATATCTAATAACACTTGGACTAGATGTGACGTAGTGAGTCTAGTGGGAGTTGATACTTTGACCATACTCTGAACCAAGTGGGGTATAGATGGTGAAAAGAGGAATTGCATGGTAACATTGCTTATAGAAGGGTTTTTAGTCAAACCACTAACTTTCTGGTCAATTAGGGGTCATGACGTATTACTAGATACCATTCTTGACTTACTTGAATTAATTGTCAATTCAAGTAGAACATAACCAGGAAACTAATGTGTGACACACATAGGAGATTCAAAGGATGAGTAAAATGGTCTTGAATGGTAATTCAAGATATGAAAGAGTGTTTTGGGATTATATCACGATATGATAGTGGTAGAAAAAATTGCATGAAATGGATTAGAAACAAGTGTTGTTGGCTTCCATTACTATATACTACTCATGGTCATTAACTTCCCATAACTTCCATTATTGTATGATATTCATATTATTAACTTCCTATAACTTCCATTAATGCATGCTATTCATATTTATTAACTTCCATTAATGCGTGCTATTCATGACCATTAACTTCCCATAACTTTCCATTAGTGATAGGGGTTATGAAAGGCCAAATGGTGCAGCAAATTGAGATGATTTTCGTGCATCTTGTGTAAGACACAAGAAAAGAAAAGAAAAGTTTCCTTTTCTTACACACACACTTTTTCTCATTAACTCTCTCAAGAGTTCTTGACTTTGTTAGCATAAAAAAAGTATTCTAGCCATCTCCTAGTAAGGTTTCATCCTTCTATCTTTGTGTGTACTTTCATTAGAGACGGTCTAAGTTGATTATTGTGGTTTACAACAACCCAATGTCAAGAAGATTAAAGAACAAAGGAGTTCGTTATAAAGGTATATAAACATCTTATATTTCGTGATTTTGTTTTTTATATCTATATGCATGAGTAGATCTAGTTTTTAAGGTTCTGTTTTATTTTTGCTGCGTATATTTGATATATATTATATATGAGATGCATGATTAGAACCTAACATTATCATAGGTTTATTAAGGAATTTTCCAAGGTTGCATATCCATTGTGTAGGTTGCTTCAGAAGGAGAAAGAGTTTATTTTTGATGAGTAGTGTAAGAAGGCGTTTGATGCTCTAAAGGAGAAGTTAGTTGTTGCACCTATCTTTTAACCTCCTAATTGGAGTTTGCCATTTGAGCTTATGCGTGATGCCTCTAACCATGCCATTGGAGTAGTTTTGGGTCAGAGAGTGCAGTGGATCCCTCATACTATTTATTATGCGTTAAAGACATTAAATGACACCCAAGCAAATTACACCACCATAGAAAAAGAGCTTATTGTCGTAGTTTTTGTATTGGATAAGTTTAGGTCTTATTTATTAGGTACTAAGATTATTGTTTATTCTAATCATATAGCTTTGAAGTACTTATAGGCAAAGAACTAGGCAAAGCTAAGGCTCATTCATTGGATACTCCTACTTCAGGAGTTTGATGTGGAGATAAAGGATAAGAGAGGTGACCACACATTGTTACGGTAGTCAAAATAAAATAACTAGATTACCATTATAACAGTGGTGAGTCTAGGTCGATCCCACAGAGAGTGTTTGTAAAGTTTATATAATGAAATTAACTGGTATTTAGGAAAAAGGGGGTTTTGGATTTTGAAAAAAGAAAAGAAAATAAAACTAACTAATAAAAACAAATTAAATAAAACATGCAAAAAATGATAAAGGTGGGGAATTCGGTAGGGACCTAGTTCTGTGGTTCAATCTCGGCCTATACCCTAATTAAGCATATTTCATTACTTTGTTGTTCTTTAATCTCTCCTAGCAACTATTAATTTTGGGTTAATAATTATCCCGAGTTTTCCCTTAGGTTTTTTCAATCAAGATACGATCATTAATTAAACCTAACCATCGAACAACCTAGGATGCGATCTATAGATTTAATTAGGTAGTACTATTACGAATTAGGAAAACCGATTAATAAAAAAAACAACCATATACAATGTGTTAAATAATCTAGGTCATGTTATCCCTAATGATTGCGAATCATTAGTCGCTACGCATGAATTTCAAGATAATAATTATGGATTATATCAAAATTCTAGCAATGAGTTTTGCAATTAACGATTCAATCAATGCATTAAAATCATCAACTCATAATACCCAATGGGTTTATACACAAATAACTAAATAATAACGAAAAATCAGATTATCCATACACAATACCCAAATCAATTAACATAGGATAACACAATCAATTCCTAATGAGAGAAATAAACAACAAAATAATAATAAAATTACTTAACTCAGGTCATCGATGTCGATGTCGCCTCCGAACTGGCATCGGGATGCCTAACTCTTCATGAGTCTTTCCCAAAAAAATACTTCAACCTCTATGTTATAGCACCCACTGAAGACCCCTTAATTGCCTAACACTACTACATTAAATGCAACTTCCCCTGCGTAAAAAGCACACAACCTACTGTTTTGTTCCTGTAGCATGATGGGACAATTTAATGTCTTCTGGGACACGCCTCCATTCACGCAACTGCTGCCCTCTCTCGTGCTTGTGATGTGACGAATAAGTTTGCAACTCTTTTAAAACCTCCTTTATGCCTCCGTTCCACGTGGCATTTAACGCAGTTGTCAGCATTAAACGTAGCTACTGTCTATGTAACGCAGACGTTGTTTGTGATATGCAAATGCATTGTACATTTAATGAACAATGCTGTGTTGCACAACATAAGTTTCATGCTGCATTGTCATTTTTTGCCATCCTTTTCCTTTTTTTCTGCTGATTGCACTTAAATTTTTCTTCTTCTTTGTTTTCCATTTTTTGTCTTTTAATTTTCTTTGTTTCACTCCATGAAGACAAATGAGTATTGATCTTTGGAAAACATCCCAAATGGGGTGCTTTTGACTCACTTTAATTTCTTTGCTTCCAAATTGTACCTAAAATCACATATGAATTAAAATGAGTATCTTAAGCATTTTTTAATCATTAATCGCTAAGTGTAAATAACTAAATATATAAACAATTAAACATATATCAATTTCCCCTATACTTAGCTTTTGACCGTCCTCGGGTAAAACATCAAATTTAAGCACATTGATCCCAAAACATTAACTCATTTCCATATTTTTCCAAGATTATATAATCATAAACAAAGATGAATGACTTTCAAAAATCATAGCAAAATGTCAACATTCCAAGCTTTTACTCATAATCAATCAACATTCATCATCTTAAAAAACTGAGCAATCTAATGGTAGACTCGAAAAATGTGTTTAATTAAAATATATCCATGGGTGCACTCGACACCATTCATGATCATGACAATCCATAATTTTGCATATTATTTCATTTCTCCACCACTAATGCTCACATGCAAAATCAAGAATCAAAGGACTTTTTAAGGTTGTAATGTGGGCAAAGGTAAGGTGAGATATATTTGGGTCAAGTAGCATGAAAGTCATCAAAACTAGTGAAACAAAGCAACAATCATAAAAAAGGGCATCGTCAGCTATGACAAATGCAACATTTATACTTCAAAACCACATTCAGCTCTCACACACAAACCATATGAAGCATATACCGATCTGAAGGAGTCACTCATATAATTTATGCCAATGAAATCACAAGAGTGAACCTTCTAAGCCAACCTCTACTTCATATTCAACATGCTCAAATAACACATACATGACAACTATAGGAAGATGTATAAACCATAAACAACTTTTCAATACATAAGCAATTCTTCCTTGATAAATTTATTTTAATGAACTTTTTTCAATTTTCAATTTTCTTTCTTGTTCATTTCATTTCTTTTTTTTCTTTCTTGTCTATTTTCTTTTCTTCCCCTTTTTTTCTTTTTTCCTTTTTCTTTCTTTAATAAAGTTAAAATAAACTACATCAACATGGGAATTTCGAGGATAAGACATAAAATAACATCCCAACATTATAACCAACCCTCACATATTTCACCCTCCACACTTAGAATTTTGTATATCCACAAACTCAATAATCACAATTGTTCCACTAGCTTTATGATTTGGGTAGGACATTTGGTTAAGTTTAAAAGCATAAAATGTGGTTTATATAAAAAGAAAGGCTAAAGCTCAATTGGGCTTATCAAGGAAAAATCATGTCAATAGGATAGGTTATTTGACTAATGTAGTTTATGAAAAAAACAAAGAATGCCTAATCATATCCATGTTAATGCATATGATAAAAATGTGGTCTTGAATAGAAATTCAATGCAAAATCGGGATGTACATGTCATGAAGGTCACACATTATCAAAAAACTGATATGGAAGTCTCAGTCAAATAAGGCGCAAAATCTCACCGACTTTGTCTACCATTAGTCACTACTCTTCTAAAGATAATGCATATCTACCAATCACAAGAAAAAAAGTACATGTTTAAGTTGCTATGAAATTTTCTAGTCAATTCACACTCTAATCATGATTATGTAATCCCAAAAGCAATAGAAAATGAGAAAATGCTTGTTTCATTTGTTTTATTCTTTCTCTCATTTTGATTGAAAAGTTAAAAGCAAGTAAAACAAACAAGTTCAAAAACACACATGCATATAAAAAGCAATGCGAAAATGTAAAGAAAAAAAATTTACTTCCTTTGGGTTTCCTCCCAAGAAGCGCCTTTATTTAGGGCCGCTGGCTTGACCCTTTCTTCTCCTCATGTGACAAAATTATGATAAATTATGATCTTCAAGCATTACAATTAGTGTCACTTCCAAACAACGTAGTTCGTGATAGGGCCTTAGTTGATCATCATCCTCATTTAGCGTCTTCCTTATCCTCAGATTCTTAATCCTGACTAATTCCATACACTTTGGAAATATTTCGAACGTTTCTTCACCTTTTTCTTTACCATTTAATTCCTCCACTCTGTTATGTAAAGGTAAATAATTCGTTTGAAAAATAATCATGGACTCAGTACTTACCTCTGAGCTAAAAGATGTGTCCTTTTCATCTTTGAGGACTTTCTCCACTTATTCGACACAAACAATTCGTTGAGGGTTGACCTCAAAATTCTCAAGCTCCTCGTCACTTTGCAATGTTTCCGTACAAATGTCCAACGGGTACACCTAATGTTGATATGGTTGCTCCTCTTCACTTTGCAATTCTAGGCGATCAAGACTTATTACCATCTAACCCATTAGGTGTTCCATCCTTTATTGACTTGCTTTTTGTCTCTTGTCAAAATTCTTGCAATTCCTACTGCATATTTTGTTGTAATTGCTACATATCCTGTAGTAATTGTAAATTGTCAATATTATTAACAAGTTCTTCTAAAGATGCATCTGAATCATGTTGGCTCTTCAAATCTTAGGCATTAGACCATGTGTTTTTTGGAAGTTGCCCTCCTTCCGTCTGTAATTGTAGAGTATTCTCCTATAATTGCAAAATCAACTCTTCCAGAGATGGACCGAAGTCATGATAGGAAGCTTCTAGTCTGTATGAGAATTGTTGTTAATCCTGCAAACTATCATGAAAGTAATTTTGGTGATTATCCCATCCATAACAAAAGTTAGGTTGATTTGTCCAAACATTATTATAGGATTAAGAATATGACTTATAAAAGAAATTACTTCCATCCATATTGATTTTTTAAAACATGGAACAAAAAATGAAAAGATCACAAAATAACAGAAAAGAAATCACTTACAAAAGAATATATACTATATGACAATTAAATCACAAACAAAAACTAAAACACTGCATTCCTTGACAACGACGACAAAATTTTACCACGGGTCATTACGCTAGTCAAAAACTATAGCAGTGGCGAGTCTAGGTTGACCCCATAGAGAGTGTATGTAAAGTTTGTGGAATTAAATTAACTAGTGTTTAAGAAAATGGGGGCTTTTGGATTTTGCAAGAAGAAAATAAAATAAACTAACTAATAAAAACAAATTAAATAAAACATGCAAAAAATGATAATGGCGGGGAACTCGGTAGGGACCCGATTCTTTGGTTCAATCTCGGCCTAAACCCTAATTAAGCTTATTTCGTTAATTTGTTGTTCTTTAACATCTCCTAGCAACTATTAATCATGGGTTAATAATTAACCCTAGTTTTCCTTTAGGTTTTGTTTAATCAAGATATGATCTTTAATTAAACCTAACCACCAAACATCCTAGGATACGATCTCTAGATTTAATTAGATAGTAGCATTACGAATTAGAAAAATCGATTAATTAAGGCAACAACCACATACGATGCGTTATTTAACCTAGGTTATGGTATCCCTAATGATTACGAAATATTAGTCACTATGCATGAATTTCAACATAACAATTATGGATTATATTGAAATTCTAGCAATGAGTTTTGCAATTAACGATTCAATGAATGCATAAAATCATCCAATCACAATACCCAATGGGTTCATACATAAATAACTGAATAATAATGAAAATCCAATTATCCATACACAATACCCAAATCAACTAACATAGGAAAACACAATCAATTCTTAATGAGAGAAAGAAACAACAAAATAATAATAAAATTACTTAAACCGGGTCATCGATGTCGATGTCGCCTCTGAACCAGCATCAGGATGCCTAGCTTTTCATAAGTCTTTCCAAAAAAAATGCTTCAACCCCCATGTTATAGCACCCATCGAAGACCCTTTGATTGCCTAACACCACTGAATTAAATGCAGCTTCCCCTACATAAAACGTACACAGCCCACTATTTTGTTCCTGTAGTGCGACGGGATAATTTAATGTCTCCTAGGTCACGTCCCCAATCACGCAGTTGCTGCCCTCTCTTTAGCTTATGATGTGATGAATAAGTTTGCAACTCTTTTAAAACCTCCTCTGTGCCTCCGTTCTACGCAACGCAACAGCTGTCAGTGTAACGTAGATGTTGTTTGGGTTACATAGACACGATGTGCCTTTAACGCACAACGCTGCATTGCGCTACATGAGTTTCATGCTGCACTATCATTTTTTGTCATCCTTTTCCTTTTTTTCAGCTTCTTTCATTTAAAATTTTCTTATCCTTTGTCTTCCATTTTTGTCATTTAATTTTGTTTGTCTCACTCTATGAAGACAAGTGAGTATTGATCTTCGAAAAATGTCACAAATGGGGTGCTTTCAACTCACTTTAATTTCTTTGCTTCCAAATTATACCTAAAATTACATATGAATCAAAGTGAGTATCTTAAACATTTTTGTCTCATTAATAGTTTAGTGTAAATAATTAAATATATCAACAATTAAACACATATCAAGAGGCTCGAAGAATGATGTAGCAGATCAATTAAGCCGCTTAATGGAGCATGGTGCTGAAGAGGGCCCTATCAATGATGATTTTCCAAATAAGCAGCTACATGCAGTATAATTGATAGCTCCCTAGTATATTGATATAGTGAATTTCTTAGTTTCTTATAAATTCCCTATAGATTTCACTAAGGCACAAAAGGATAGGATGAAGAGCTAAACAAAGTTTTATGTATGGGATGATCCTTACTTGTGGCAATTTTGTAACATCCTATTACTTGTGGGAGGGTTAGAACGGTAAATGTGAGTGACTAATGAGAGTTAGAGATGCATTTTCCATGTTCATGCATGATATGCCATACTCT
>JANVCQ010000231.1:8118619-8152889 GCA_025531925.1 Erythroxylum plowmanianum
CATAATCCAAAATCTCAAACTACAAATTCTTGTATTTTACAAAGATAACTTAATTTCCAAGATATGCAGAATTTGAATTAACGTCCTTATACTCTTGATCACTCGATCTTCTTAACTATCATCTGAAGAGGGGACAGAGAGGGGATGAGCTTGGCAGCTCGTGGGTAACAATTTATAATAAAAATAAATAAAAACTTTTGAAACCATTTTACTTGACATAGAAAACTTTCCTTGAGTTTATAAAGTACATGCTTCTTAGGCTTTAACCAAAAATTCACAAGTCATAAAACATGAATGCATCAAACTTGATCAAACATCTCATGAGCATATAACACATCAAAATAGTTTGGGTGGATCCAAAACATGACGCACTACACATTCCCATATAATGGTCCTGTGTAGCCGTAGATTCTTGAGGGAGTTCTTGAAGGAGCTTCGTGCCACTAGCGGGTAGGCAGGAGAAGTCTTAAACTTGGGTCAACGTGCACGTGACAGCTCTTGAGGGATCACCATAAACCCACATAACACATATATTTCAAAACTTGTAAACTTGTGATGCCCAAAATGGAACTTCTTGAAAACTTGAGTTTCATGAGCATACAATATTTCATATGCACTTTTAAAACTTGATTTCATAAACTTGCTATCCTATTTGGAAATCACTTGAAAAATTTGTTTATGAATCATTACACAATTCATGAAGCAACAAATAGCATATTTCACAAATTATGAAAAAACAAAAGATGCAACACTTATGATGCAAGTGAAATCAGTAAACTTCTTTTATTTAAGAAAACAGTAGTGGCTAATTTACTCTATTATAAACATGTACCCACCTGATTTCTTTGCTTATAGGCTTGCTCAGAATGTCTCTTCTCTTTGCAAATAACCTAAGGTATCTAAGGCTCTTTTCTATTGTGTCTTTAATGTGTACTCCGTGTGTTGATCTAACTGAAATAGGTCTCTTCACAAAATGAAGAGATCCTTAGCTCAAACGGAAGCTCTTCTCTTCCTCTACCTTTTTTTTTCTTGAATAACTTCAAAATCTTCCTTGAAGACTATCACCATTGAAACCCTAGCTTGCGTTCTCTTCTTTCTCTCTTTCATTCTTTTTCATATTTTCTCTCTCTTATCTCTTCTCTCATCCACTCATTTTGTTTCTCTAGATTCCCCTCATTCACGTTTTCTCCTTCTCTTAAATATAAGTCCACATTTTAGCCTTGTCCTTCTATGCCCTTAATAAGTCCAAAAAGTCCATTTTATCCTTCCTTATAGGCTTATGTCCTTTTAAACTTAAGTGTCTTGCCAAAAATACCCTTGAATATTTTGACATAACACTTTCTTTTAGAAGAATCTTCTCTATTGTCTTACTTTTCCAATGACACCAAAATCATTCAATTCGGGTCAGTGATTTGAAAGATATACTTCAAATATTTTTGGACTACTCTTGTCTATAACAGTATACTATGCACAAATTCCATCTAAAATTTAAACATCTTAGAAACTGAACTAGATTCTAAGTTCTTCATACCATTCGTAGCTCCATGTCTCTAGTTTACTACACATTAGAAATCATCTCATTTTGAATCCTATAGATCCAGATATACTCAAAACACTTAAGTATATTTAGTAGAATACCATCAGTTCATATTACTTAAGAGTACACGCACTGTACCCGGCCCACTCTTTTCACTCAATCTTTCTCCATTCATTTCAGATGGTCATGATTTTTGGTGAAGATGTAGAGCAATGTCTTACTAGTCCAATGGTTCAAGAATCAAGTTATTTGGGTGTCTACAGAAAAAGTTATGGCTAAAAGAATCTAACATGTTCATGTCTTTACTCATATTGTACATGCCTTGGTGCAATTGCCATAACTCTCACGCCAGGTGTCTGATTGACTTCATTTTTAGACCATTTGAAAGTAGACTGTAAGATCTACAACTTTTATGATGACCATAAAGCAAGATTCTACCTCTAAAAGGATCAAAAATAGAACAGAACATGACAATACAAACTAAGATGATACAGAAGGTCAAACTAAGATGGTCAAACTGAGACGATTCAAAACTAAGATCAGTTACCATAGCTGTCATACATACATCCTATGCAATATTACAACTTGTAAAGATCATAAATTTCCACTAAGATATCCAAAACTTACAAACTTTATATCATTGGAAAGCTGGAAAGATCATCTACAACTTCCAAGAAGACAATTTTGCCTAAATCGGCTCACATCAACCTAGAAATATCCCTGACTTTAAAACACAAATTTTGCATTCATCTTCCAATGTACTGCACCCAATTCTCAACTTCATGACAAAGTTTGAGATTCTTAGAGGCAGAATTTAAATTCGATGTCTTCATAATAAATGTAGCCATATATCTCTAGTTTAATCCAAATTAAGAATCATCTCGTTTGGACAACTAGAATAACCGTTGTGGCTAAAAAACTGAAGCATACTCAGTGAACATTTTCCAGATCAACTACCAATTTGTTTCAAAATCTTTCCTTAACACATCTCATACCAAGATCACGTTTTTCTACTGTATTTTCTCTTCATTCTCAACTTCATTTCAAATCAATGTCCTTCATAAAGAAAAATTTATAATCCATGACTAATCATGAACACCAATGACAGAACATACACATATATACCTATCCTTCATCAATTTACTACACAAATATTGCTTTCATTTTTCTGCTAACTTTCACCTTAATTTCTTCTATTTCAAAAATCTCTTATCCACCCAAAACACCATAGCAAATCATAAATCTATCCACATCTCTCATTTCCTACTTTACTCTTATCTATAAATTCTTGGTTCAAGAACTTTCATTCATTTGTTCTTTATTTGTGACTAATCACCAAAATTTCTCATTCAATAGTTCTAATCTTTTATGAAAGGTTCGGGGTCCAACATTAAGAGTTCTCCTCATACAGCCTTGTATGCAGTAGCCATAGGTAAGGGGAAGGCGAAGCCCTAACAATCTAAAGGTAAGGGTAAGAAACCTAAGCCCTCTCCACATATTCAAACTGGATAATCTAGCATTGCCAAGGGCCCACATGTCATGAAGAGTATGAGGTGCTTCTTCTATAAGAAGGGGTATAGGAAAGCTTATTGCCCGAATTACAAACTTTGGAAGGTTAAACAGGTGCTATCAGGTAACTCCTTAACCTAAATGATTCATGAATCCAACTTAACTATAGCCATTTCAAGTTCTTGGTGGCTAGATAATGGAGCTTCTATTCATGATACTTGGATAATGCATGGATCCAGATCCATGAGAAGGTCGACTAAAGGAGAGCTAAAGTTGATGGTCGACAATAATAAAGAGATGGATGTTTTGTATGTAGGGGATGTAGGTTTGAACCTCGATATAGGGTTTGTACTAGTTTTATGAGACACTTTTTATATACTGTCTTTTAGATAGAATATGATCTTTGTATTAGTTTTGGATAAGGAGGGTTATTATTTTGTACTTGATACTTCGGTTGTAAATATTTATATCAATGCAAGATATATCATAACTATCTTCTTATCCTATGGATTATATAGAATGTGTCTTACTCCTAATGAAATGTATACCTCTTCTTATATTGCTGAATCCATTACTCTTAAGAGAGCCTTTATAAAGAAAATATCGTATATGTTGTGACATAAATCCCTAAGCCACATTTCCAATGAGAGGGTTGAGAGACTAATAAAGGATAACTTACTCCCAACTCTAGACTTCGTTGATATAGAAACATGTATTGATTATTGCAGGGGTAAGTTGACCAGATAAAGAAAAGGGATCAACTCTTGCTTCTAGTTTATTAGACCTCATACATGCAGATGTTAATGGTCCCTATATAGTCACATTATGTAATGCTAGATATTTTCTGACATTTATAGATGATTGTTCTCGCTACAGTTATGTGTTCTTACTTAAGAAAAAGTCTGAAGTTCTTGATCAGTTCAAGATCTTTAAGACTAAGGTTAAAAACTAAACGGGAAAATCAATAAAGATTCTCAAATCTGACTAGGGAGGAGAATACTATGGCAGATATAGGGTTGCAGGATAAGAAAAGGGTCTGTTTGCTAGGTGTTTGGAATCAATTGAAATAGTGACTCAGTTCACTATGTTAGGTAGTCATGAGAAAAATGGTACGATCAAAAGGCGCAATCGCACCTTAAAGGTTGTGATGAGGTCAATGCAAGGCAAGACTAACTTACTCGAATACCTTTAGGGTGAAGCCATCAAGACGACATTGTATATCTTGAATAAAGTCCCAAGTAAGTCAATAACTAAGACATCCTTTGAACTTTAGGTTAGTAGGAAACTAAGCCTTACACACATTCATGTGTGGGGCTACCCTATTAAGGTATAATTTTGTAATCTTTATGAGAGCAAATTACCACCTTATTCCACTTGTTGCTATCCAGTAGGATATTTCGACCACTTTAAGGGCTATAGTTTTTACTGTAGAGAAGGAGGGACTAGAATAGTGGAATCACAGCCGGCTAAGTTTTTGAAATACAATGTCCATGATAAGGGTGAATCCTCACACCCTCCAGGAGATAACAGGATGGATACTACGATTATTTCGTATCTACCTTTCATACAATTAGCTCCAGTAGATGAAAATCTGAGTACCATGCCTGTGTAGGAACAGGAACTTATACCTGTTTAGGTAAAGGTTCCTGGGGTATAAAAACCTATACAATTACGTAGATCCACTAGAGAGAGGCGACCTTCTATCTCATCAGATTACATAGTCTATTTGGGTGAATAAGACTATGATATAGGACATGTTATAAATCTAGTTGCTTTTATACAAGCTATTTCTAGACCCCATGTAGACTTGTGGTGGGAAGCGATGAAGGATGAGATGTAATCTAGAAGGCATAATAAGGTATGGGAGCTAGTTGATTTGCCTCAATATTGTAGGTCTGTCAGTTTCAAATAGTTATTTAAAACTAAGAAGGATACACAGGATCAAGGTAGGCATTTTAAGGCGTGATTGGTTACCAGGGGATTCTCTCAGAAAGAAGGAGTTAACTTCAATGTTACCTTCTCTCCTCTATCATCGAAGGATGTGTTTAGAGTTATTATGGCAATAATAGCTCATTATGATATAAATCTACATCAAATGGACGTTAAAATCGCTTTCTTGAATGGTGACCTTTATAAGGAGTGTATATAGAGTGACTTGAAGGATTTTAGGATCAAGGTGTAACTGACAAAGTTTGTAAGTTGACTAAATCAATATACGGTCTAAAATAGGTTTCTAGACAATGATACCTAAAGTTTGATGAGGTTTTGGCCTCGTTCAGTTTTGTGAAAAACAAAAATGAAAGATGCTTATACTATAAGTTCAGGGGAGCAAAGTTATCTTCTTATTACTGTATATGGACGATATATTGCTCGCATCAAATGATTCAACCATAATGCATGAGGCAAAGCAACTTTTGACCAAACACTTTGACATGAAGGATTTAGGGGAAGCATCTTTTGTCCTCTGTATATGAATTCACTGGGATAGATCTCAACACTCATTGAGCCTCTTACAAAGAGCATACATTAAGTGAGTGTTACAAAGGTTTAATATGGCTGATAGTAGACCTGTTGTAGCACCTATCTCTCATATTGAGAGATTATCTTGGCACAATGTCCAAAGAATGAAGTTGAGAGAGAGGTTATAAGGAATGTTCTGTATTCTAATGCAGTTGGTAGCCTGATGTATGCTCAGGTATGCACTAGATCAGACATTGTATTTGTTTATAGAGTGTTAGGTCGATATCTGGCTAACCCAAGTATAGACCATTAGAATGCAGTTAAGCGAGTGCTGAGATACCTAAAGGGTATCAAGGATTATATGTTGACATACAAAAAAGTCAATGATTTAAACCTCACAGGGTATATAAACTCCAATTTTGTTATGCGCTTGGATGATCACAAATCTACTTTAGGGTCCAATTTTATGTTGACAGATGGTGCAATATCGTGGAAGAATGTCAAGCAGATACAGGTAACTTACTCAACCATGCATATAGAGTTTATTGCATATCATGGAGCAACTATACAAGCAGTTTGGCTCAAAAACTTGATTTAGGAGTTGTCTGTGGTAGATTCAATAGCTAGACCCCTTCGATTGTACTGTGATAATCTTGCTGCAATGTTGTTCAGTAACAACAATAAGAATATCACAGGATCTAAGCATTTAAAGGTCAAATACTTGACCATAAAGGAGTTGATTTAGAGAGGTGATGTCAAAGTGGAGCATATTAGGACTTAGGAGATGTTAGTTGATTCATTGACTAAAGGACTTCACCCACTAGTGTTTGTTAAAAATGTATCCAATATGGGCGTGTTAAGGTCCTCAGACAATAGTGGTTAGGGATTGTTGTATTTGCTCTTTAAATGTTTGTACGTTTTGATGTATTATAATGTTATGATTATTTATTAATATAAATGATCATCCTTTTATCCTCAATAATAACTGTTATTATGTATAGTCATAATACATACAAAAGTCTTAAGATTTATATTGATCTTAAGCATTTTAAAGGTCATTGGTTATATATAAAGATTGACCTTGAGTTTAGGTCATTTAGACACAAACAGTTTAGTACAAATATCCATAAATTTGACATGAAATAGGAGATGTAAGGTTTAATCCCATAAAGGTTCTCTACAGTAGTTTAGCATTCAGTTAGAGAACATAGAGGTTTTCTTTAATGTTGTTTAGCATTTGATTAGAGAAAACAAGATTTCTCTGTTGCGGTTTAGCATATGCAGTTTAGCATAAAATTGGAGAAATTGAGACCTACAAACAAAGATGATACATATTAGATCATACAGGTATCATCTTAGTTTGCCACACTTCATTTTCCCATTCATGTTAGTAAGGTATTAGATATTCGTGATTCTATTAGACTTGTGCCACACATGACACGTGTGTTTGATATTTTTTAGTATCGAAAGCCTTGCGGGATGAAACGTTGGACTTTCATTATCTTTGGAAAAAATTTTTTTTAACTTTTAAATTTGGTACCAATATAATGGCAACCAAGTTTTAAATTAATTTCAAACTTGAAACAATACTGCAAAGTATTGCCTAAGGAGGAGAATGTTGGATATTTTAGACTTTTCCCATAAAATTGGACAACATTTAATTGCATTTTTTATTTTTCAATAACTTATCGGTTAAGTTACGTAATTTGATCCAGATAAAGTAATAAAATGGTCAATAAATGATCTAAATCAATTAGTCAAAGTTTAGGAAGAAAATAAATCCTGATTAATGTAGACCGCACCCATATTGGGTCTATGATGGGAAAACCTGATATAAAAGCTATATATATAAAGGTTAAGATCTCCTATAGTTGCTCATATCATTTGTAAGTATATGAATTCTCTAACCCATTAAGAGCGTATATTTTGAGAAAATTGTAGAAAGATGTTAACCACGTGTCGATGAACGATTCCCATGATTATCCCAGAAGATTAGAGCTTGTTTTGGTCTTAGAAATTGCTTTGGAAGTTGGAATGTATCCGAAATCTGGTATTTCGTATTTCCTTTGTTTGTTACTCTTTCATGAACAATTTGGGACACATAATAAAGTCTATATTACGTGTTACAAAGGCTTCCAGGAGCATGTCTACATTAACATTCGATTGAACAATTCATGATTCCGTCTTCACTTTGAAGCCACAGGATTGTTATAGCCAGCTTTTTGTCGAGTAGCTGTTTCCTACCATTATTGCCTGAACTCCTTTGGGATGAGGGATCAGATCTCCTATTCCGGTTATAATGTCCTTATCATGTTCTACTAAATCTCATACACACATTTACGTAAACCCATGTAAATGTATGGATGAAATTTAATGGAACAGAGTTGGAACACCATAACTGAAATAGAGGATTTCATGTGTTGGGATGATATGTATGATTAGTTGGTTCAGTTTTGAATCGTCTAGTACACTCAACGCGATCTTTTTATTGACAGGTTAGGTTGTCCTTCCTCATTCTTTCTTAAAATATTTAATTTTCATCATCTTTAAGTGAAAAAGATGATCTTATTAACAATTTTATAATAAAAAATTTCTAATTGAAACTTTTTTAATTGAGAAAGTCAATTTTATTAATTTTCAAAATTATAAATTCTATATTTTAAATAAATTATTATCATTCCACGAAAATAGTTACTTATAGTTGAATATTTTAAAAAATTGTAAAAGATTACGCTTAAATTTTCAAGTATATTAAAGAACTTACTAAGATGTTCTTGTTATAATGGACTCATTGTAATTATATGGAAATATACTTCATTAAGATTGAATTACAACATTCATTAATTTTGTTTAGTGATCGATACAATTTTATAGTATAACAAAAATGTATATTGCACATTTATATTTGGATCATATCTCAGAATCGAGTTTTAGATTATATTTCACGGCATATTTTTCAAACCCAGTATATCTTATCCTACTTTGGTAACGGCTATAACCCCTTATTATCCTTAATCACTATTTGTCACAACCAATTGCAGTTATTGAATGACTCAAAAACAAAAATGCCCATAATCCAGTGATTGAAGTCTAATGTGAAACATTGATTACATTATTACGTATCACTATCGTTCATATGCGCTATTGATTTTTTTTTTTTTTTTGGTAAGGACATTGATTACATTGTTACATATCACTACGATTTATCCTACCAAGTGATATTTTAGTCGACAATTAGCAACTTAGTGTAGCAGTTGTCATGATTTGTTATTACAAACTATTTTGATTAGAAACAACATGAAAGACGTATCCCATTTCAATGGATATATTTTAGAATAATAACATCTTTTTTTTTTTTTTTGAATACTATAACATCTAATTTATTAAAAATTGGAGTTATCTTCAGATTTTTGGTTGATATTTTTGAGGAGGCTTTCAGAGGCCACGTACAATTCCTTTACGTGGATTCTTGTTCACCTTGGGTATGGGGTGTACGTTGTAATTAAGGAAGGAACTGCATATTCAGGTGATCGAAACGTGACCGGTTATACAACGCATCCCACCATTTACATAGCCCTCAAAGAAGATCCATTAGGACATCGAACCTTCACTTCAAAAGGTCCCCAAAAGTAATGGTGGTCCACCATACACAGTGTGCACAGTGGTCCAATTTGTACATGATGCCTATCACTAGCTAGGATTCACGTGCAAGAGAAGATGCAGGCTTAATATGATCCAAGATTGATCGTATATATTTATGGGCGAATTATATTTCTCTTGTACCCAAGGTTAAATCAAGTAAGAAAAATATAAGGTCTTTCAGTTTTTCATGGTATACAGCCTTGAAAACTCATAAGCATAAAACAACCTCTCATTCCTTTATTCCCTTCATCAGTTGGATTTGGAAGAACTCAAACTCACAATTTAATCATTTCATCAGTCTGCTAGTTTGATATCAATTAAACTGAGCTCTAATAATTATCTTAATTGGAGATCACAAATCCTTCATCTAACTCGCAGTCTCGATGTGCTTCATCACTTGGTTAAAAAACCAAGGCCGAGCTTGAAGATGGAAAAGAGAACCAGCTTATACCTTATGGCTAGCAAACAATGGACTACTAATCTCATGGCTACTCGGCACAATAAAGGAGGAAGTTCAACCATCCATTGCAGAAGATGTGACTGCCTACAATGTCTGGAGTTCAATAGACGAATATATATACTTGCAACGAACCACAATCGAAAAAAGAAAACCTTCTCAAAAATATGTTGATGACTGTCAAAAAGGGGTCACGACCCATGAATGAATATATAAAAATTTCAATTGTAAAGATCTTGCAGCTATCAGGAAACTAGTACATGATCTTGATAAAGGTTTTCAAATTACTCGAGGATTAGGACCAAAATATGAAAACTTTTGACTTGCTAAGATATCCAAACCACCTTATCTTACTTTTAACCAATTTGTGCTTGCTCTTCAAGGATATGAGCTGACTCTTACCATCTAGAAGGAAGAAGAAAAGGCCACATTAAACATAATCAAACATTTTTTAGCCCACATAGGCGTAGTCGAAACAATAGAGAAAATCTAGGTTATTTAGAGGCTTTACTCCAGCTGTCGATATAATAACATAGGCTCTAGTTCAAACAAACCAAAAGGAAAGAAACTAACGAAATCGGACAAAACTAAGAAAAGGATGATAAACTAATCTACCAAATTTGTGGAAGGAAAAATTATGTCGCCCTCAATTGTTGGTATATGTTTGATTATTCATATCAGTTAGAGGACTTACCGCAGGCCCTAGCTGCTTTAACCATGAATAATAGTGGCCCCTCCCTCTTCATGGACTCAGAAGCAATAACGCGTATCATCAATGATGCAAGTACGTTGCTTAATCCAAAACCGTACAAAGGAAATGGTGTTATTTATGTTAGAAATAGAGAGATAAACTAGTTATAACACAAATTGGCGATACAAGTGTTGGTAGTTTAAATTTAAAGGATGTTCTTATTGTTCTTAAACTAAAGAAAAACTTAATTTTTAGTAAGCAAAACCACTATTAATAACTCTTGTCCTGTTGAATTCACTCCATCTGATTTTGTTATTAAGCATCAAAACAAGAGAACAATAGGGAAGGAGTATAAAAAATATAAGGGTTAATTATCAAAAAAAAGTTCAAACTTTCCTCAATTTTTTAATATTAGCTCGAATTTTAAAAAGTACCAATTAAATGCATAAACTTTCAATTTTTTTTTAATTCTAGCCCGACGTTAGCATTACCGTTATCTATGCTGAGGCACTATCACGTATCAATAGAATTCTACTAATCAAACACGTCAGCGTGATTAAGAGGTGGTTGTCTAATTAGTGAAACGACATCGTTTCATAGTAAAATTGAAATGACATCATTTAGATTATGGAGAAAGCTTCAGCGTATGTTCATCATCACTCTCACACCTTAAATCCCTAATTTCGTCTTCTCTCATGCATTCTCACTCTCACACCATCGGTCTCTCAAACCTAAATTTTAATTATATAGTTTGATTAAATTTTTTATTGTTATTGATCGAAATTGGAATTGAAAAACTAGAAACTCGAATCGTAATAGCTTGAGGTAGAAATATGAAAAGTTTAAATTTGCAGCACTTGATTAAGGAAATTGTAAATCCCATAATAATATGTATGTGTTGTTGTTAGTGTTTGTGATTTCTAGTTGTGTTTTTTGCCTGTGTGATGTTTGCAAATCTGTGAGTTTGCATTACTATTGGGTATTGTTTTGTGTTTTATTTTGAGTTTTTGGAAAAGTGAAACCCATAAAACAATGGACCCTAAAAGTGTTATGGAGTTACTAAAATAAGGTTTGAGGTTACCGAATGAATGACCCTTAAAGGACCCAACATATTATGCATTTATGATTTTTGGAATGGAATTTTTGCAATTTCTGGTTGTTTGTGTATACTGATTATCACCACCGTTCGTGATTGTTGGAACCAATGGCAAATCACCACCAGTGTGTGAGGGCTATGAATGCCCATAGACCAACACATAATGGAGGTCCACTACAAATTGTTGGTGAATCTTGACAGAACGGTAAAATTCTGGAATTTGCATGATGGGTCTGTAAGGGGTTTATAGTGAGGATGATTTTGTGTTATTGTTTAAGTTTTTGTTGTGGCTAGAAAGTGATAGTAGTATAAGAAGGTGTGCATGGGTAGTATCACCAGCGACTTAAATCGCCACTGTAGAGTCGTCCTTCGTCACCAGTGGCGAGATCCCTAATGTTCAAGGGCAATAAAGGTCCACAAACCAATGATGAATCACCATTAGTGAGGGATGATTAGGGGCCCACAAAGGGCTATGTGACAATAGAAGTGTGTGGCGATGAAAGGGAGATGTCACCAGATACTAAAACAAGGTGGCAACAGCAGGCAAAAATAAGGGAATTGTGATGGTGGAATTTCCAAAAATTAGGTTTTAGGGCATAAGAATTGAAGAACATATGCTGAAGCTTTCTTTAAAATCTAAATGACATCATTTCAATTTTACTGTGATACGACGTCGTTTCGCTAATCAGATAACCATCTCTCAATTACGCTGACGTGTTTGATTAGTAATGATCTATTGACATATGGCAGTTCCATATCAGTATAGATAACAGTGAGGCTAACGTCAGGCTAGGATTAAAAATTTGAAAGTTTGTGCATTTAATTACTACTTTTTAAAGTTCAGGCTAAAACTAAAAAGTTGAGAAAAGTTTAGGCTTTTTTTAGTAATTAACCTAAAAATAATTATATGCTTTGGATTCAAGTTTTCATAAGGCTTTATGTAACATCTCGTTACCCATGTTAAGACTAAAATAGTAAATATGAAAGATTACTGAGAGATTAGAAATGCATTGCATGCTCGTGCATTATATGATATACGCATACACATGAATATTAACCTTCTGCACATGAAAATAATTGTACATGCACTCATAGATAATTTCGGGTATAATTGTTTATAAATGTGATTATATTGAGAATTGAGGTTTTATACGTGGAAAACTAATTTGGAGAGTGTATTTAGTGATTTAGAATTTTTGGTAAATTTTTGAGAAATTTTTGAAAATTTGAGTAATTTTGGACTAGGAAAAATGCCAAGTGGCAAGAAAAATGATAAATGGTAGTAGAATTTACTGTCAATGAGCAATGAAAATTTTGATAAACAACTTTGAGATTTATTTACAAGTGTAATTGGCTTAAAAATTGGAGCCAAATAGACTTTTTTTTTAATAGGATCCATATGGGACCACAAGGCAGTGATAAGTGTCACTACCACTCACCACTCCTCTCTTTCACGGTTCTTTCACTTGAAAGACCAAAATAATTATTATGTCTTTCATTTTTGACTCTTGTCTTCATCTTTTCGTGGGCTTCTCTTCTCCTTCTTCATGAATTGCGTTGCCAACCATCATCAACATTGAACCTTGCTTCCATCTTTCACTTGCTACTTCCTTCATTTTATCTTCTTCATTTCCATAAGAAAACCCAAGCCTTCCAACCTTCAAGATGATGATCGTGGGTTGTGTGTAAAGTTAGAGTTGAGGGAGATTTTGAAGATTTTGGAGCAATATCAAGTAAGTATTGTGTGAATCCTTTAGAGATGTTGGCTTATGAAACACAAATGGTGAGTTATTTGTCATTGCATGATCATGAAAAAGAAGTTTTTCATGAACACCATAGGTTTAAGATACGAAAATTTTTTATGTGTGACTTTCGAATAGTTGATGATCTAGATGTCTTAAGATAGTGTAGAAATGATTTTTGAGCAAGAAAAAACCATAAAAGTATGCATATGAAGAGTACAGAAAATTGGAAAGTTGATAGAGAAATGTATGCCCTGTTTTTCTTTTCACCGTGTATATATGTATACATGCGTGAATATCTTTGGTGGTTGGAGACATGAATCGAAAACAATTATAGGGTTAAAATGAAAGGTGAACTAGTGATATATAGATAAGTTAAGATGAAATGGAAGAGTTGACGGAACTGAATGAGTGTAGCAGAGAATGGTGAAATACAAAACATAAAGTAGATGCATGATTGATATTTCGTTTTTGAGGATTTTTAGTAAACTTATATAATTAGTGGTACTAAATGTGTTGTGAATGAGTTGAATGGAAATGGAGTAGAAAAGGTGATTTTTGTATGAGTTGTGTTAGGGTAAGATCTGGAAACAAATTTGGTAGTTGATCTCGAAAATGTAGCATCAATAAGATCTCTGAGTATGCTTTGGTATTTTAGCCATAACTTTTTCTCTAGTTATCCAAATGAGATTATTCTTAATTTAGATTAAACTAGAGACATATAGCTATATTTTTTATTAAGACATAAAATTTAAATTCTATCTTTAAGAGTCTAAAAGTTTGACATGAAATTGGTAATTAGGTGTAGTATACTGTAGGAGGAATGTGTATGTTGTGTTCTGAATTCAAGGGAAAACTGTATTGATCTAAGAATATTTTGACAAAATTGTCTCCATAAAAGTTGTAGATCTTTCTTTTATATTTTCAACGGTATGAAGTATGAAAATTTTGGATATCGGAGAGAGATATGACCATTGCAAGTTAGGATATTGCAGAGGAGTATATTCAGGATGGCCTCGGCTGCACTCGCAATAGAGAAAGGTACGATCGCACCCAACCTCGGGTGCGATCGTGACAAGCAAAGGTGACATGTTCTGCCACCCAAAGTATGTTCCAGTTCTACAGATGGTTGATTCTTTTGGTCATAACTTTGTCATCCGACCTCCAAATGAAATGATCCTTTAACCAATAGATTCCTAACACATTTTTCTATCTCTCCATAAAAATTGGTAGCATTATGAATTGATTTGAAAAATATTGATTGAAGGAAAGTGAGGGAATCTGTTGGAATAGTATGAACATGTATGATTTCACTGGACATGTTTGGGTATTTCAGTTATATCTTATTCTGTAGTCATCCAAATAAGATGATTTTTTATTTGAGTAAACTGAAGAAATAGGTCTACAAATTACATAGAGAAGTTGAATTTTGATACAGTCTCTAAGACTTTCACTTTCTGGATGGAAGTTGAGTATGGTGTACTGTTTTAGTATAAAAACAGTCCGAGAATGTTGAGGTATAACTTTCAAATTACCAAATCAAGTTGAACGATCTTAATGTCATTAGAAACTTAAGAAATAGTATAACACTCCTAGAAGAGAGTATTACCAAATTACTTCATTTTGATTGTCTAAATGATTAAGAAATGTAGACTCGAAAGTTAGTTTTGGGGAAAAATCTGAAAGTGATACAATGAGAAATGAATTGTGATTTTAATGGTTTTAGTGAGATATAAGCCTAAGTACAAATGCTACTTATGTGAGATTGGAAATATGAATGTTTACATGACAAGGATAATACAGTGATACCCGAGATTGTCATGACATGGATTGTGCATATTGCATATACACACATGTGCATTATTGAACACTTATAATTATGCAAATTGTGATATATGTGTAAGTTATTTGATATAGAGGAGCAATAGGAACGTCAACCTCCAGATGTTGTCGGAACTTCCAGGCATTAACTTCAGGAGCAACTAGTGAGTAACCTAGATGGTCTCACTCAATAAATTGTTTGTTTTAAATTATGTTTGAATTATGAACGAATGTGATTTGATTGTGTCAATTCCAAACAATGAAGGTCCGATGACTATGATATATGAATGGGATATTGAAGTGCTACTTGTATGTGAATGTGATAAACTAAATGTTTCATGACATAAAGAGAGTTATGGAGTAATTAGCCACCGAAATTGAGCTTAAAACCCCAAATGTGATTAAGAGCTAAAAGCTCATTATGTAAAATGAACCCTGTATCCCCAATGGATAAAGAACAGTATAAATGAGCCCGATATCCATAATGGATACAGGACAGTTTAGGCACTCGATCACAACAATGTAATAATTGGAAAAGAGTCACATGAGCATTTCATATGCATTTTATGAAGTATGTTGGATTGCTTGAAATGTTAAATCGTCTACTCTTGAGTGAGAATGTGATATATGATGAATTATGCAAGGTTGTGAAATATGTATTATATGTATTGATGTGATGCATGAATTGAGTGAACCATCGATGATGGTTAACTTATTGAGTTTGCAAAACTCATCAAAATTACAAAGTTGACTTTTTAGGACCAAGAGATGATATTAGCTACTGAGGGATGCTACTGGCAATATAGCCTTTTGCTTTTAGGGACAAGAAGGAATAGCTCAAAGATCAGTCAGCTGGATGTAGACAAGTTAGATAGACTTTGTATATTTCCTCTTTCATGTAGCATATTTTTGTATTAGGTTTGGATCATGTACATACTTCGGATGATATTGTGAAAGTTACATTGTAAATTTGGTTTTTATGAAATGAAATGAGGAAAATATTAGTTTTAAATTATGCTAACTTTCCTTATGATGTTTATAAGAGAACAAAGATAGATGATGTGTTGGCCCTTGAATTTTTTCTCGATGAATAGGCATGATTTAAATTAATTTTGAGGTCTTGATAGAATAATTTATCTTGGAATTAATTAGCATGTTAATGTGAGTGAGATTATATGACATAGGTTAATTGAATTAAAGTGTTAGGGTGGTAAGATTGCATGAGGGGCATTGTTGGAAGATCACTTAAGTTATAAAGTCTTAAGGCATTGAAGGAAGGGTAAATTGGACATTTCTCAATCATTAATGACATAATTGAAATAATAAGTGTTGGCTTGCTTTTATGGAAGAAGCAAAAACGTGATTTGAGGATAGAAAAGGAGAGAAGAAACAAAGAGAAGAGAGAAGAAGGAGAGAGTTTCGGTCTTGAGAGGAAAGAAAGGAAAAAAGCTAGGTTTTGATTTTTCTTAGTCCTAAAGAGTGATTTTGAAGTTATTCAAGAAGGGAAAAAGGAAGAGGAGGATTAGAGCTTCCATTAGAGTCAACAATCTCATTATTTGGTGAAGATTCAAGGTAAGATTATTCTAAATCTTTTGGATTTTTGGAAGGGTTTTAGTCCATAAAGCTTAAGAAATGTATGGGTTTAAGCTTTCTAGGATCAATTTTATGAATATGTTCCTTTGGGTTCTCAATTGATATTCCTATTGAATGGAAATTTTGCCTTTGATAAAAGAAATCAAGGAAGGCAAGAGGAGCAAGGGGAGAGGTCTCTTTGAGCACGTATTAAGCAAGGAAATTCAAGGTGAGTTTCATGTTTATAATTGGATAATCAGCTATTATGTTTTCTTTTAGTTAAGAGAATAAAATGTCCTCCCATTACTTTATAATTGTGGTAGATGATGCTTTTGAATGATTTGCGAAATTGCTACATATTTTGGTGTATGAATTTTGATGATGAATTGTGCTATGGAAATGATTTTGAAAAGACTTTATGTTTATGAAATTAAGTTTCAGAAATGCATATGAAATATTTCATGCTCATGAAATCCAAGTTTTTCAAAATGTGTCATTTGGGCAATCGGTTTTCAAGTCATAAATTACATATTAAGTGGGTTTGGTGTAATCCATTCAAGAATGTTATATGTACATTGACCAAGTTAAAGGTTTCTCCCGCCTGCTCGCTAGTGGTATGAAGCTCCTTCTAGACTCCCTCGAGTTTACGACTACATATGACTATTATGTGGAATTGTGTAGTTCATCATGTTTATGGATCTACCCAAACCATTTCTGATGTCCTTATGTGTTTATGATTTGTGACAAGTTTGACGAATTCATGATTTATGATGTCTATGAATTGCTTGATAAGTTATAAATTTGGGAAATATGTGTTACGTGGATTTCAATGTGAAATTTTTTTCAATGGAAATAAATATTTCAATGGTTTTCACTTGTTTCTAGTTATAAACTTGTTACTCACGAGTTTTCAAGCTCACCCCCTTTTTCCATCCCATCTTCAAGTGAAGAGAATAAGATCAAGTAACCAAAAGTCGAGGCATCATTCCACTTTTGCAATGTTTTTGTATATTAAGTTAGATTTTGTAAAAACAAGGCTTTAGATGGTTTTTGAGAGTTATTTGGGTTTTAGTATCTTTTGTATTTTAGATTTTGATATCGATGGTGTAATGTGGCTTGGAAATGCCATTAAAGTTTTGTATAACTCTTATTTTATGATGTTAATGAAATGTGAATTTATGTAAGGATGATTGTCAAGTTGAAATGTGAATTTAGGTATGGATGAAGTAGAGTTGAAATGTGAATTAATTCAGGAGGAGGCTAAGTTGGAATTAGGTACACATGAAGAAGTTATCAAATTGAGATGATGAATTTTGAATACAAATTGTTGTTACATATAAGTGAGATTTATTATGGAAAAGAAAGATGGGAATTGTATTTTAACTTTAGGAGAAAAAATGTAATAATCCAGGATGAATTTGACAAAGTTGTCTTCATCGAAGTTGTAGCTTGTTTTTGTAGCTTTCTAAAGATATAAATTATGTAATTTTTAGATATCAGTGTTGAGAGATATGATCGTTATAAGTCGGTAATGTTGCATAGGATGTTTATACCAAATGACTAGAGTATATGAAGTGATATCGCACTAGAATTATTCGATTTGGGAAGATTATGAGTAAAAGGGATGTTAGAATGGGTTTAGTATCCATTGGAGGGGTCTTGGAGAGTGAAAATTTTCGTTACACTTGAAGGTCACATGGTCAGGTCATGTAGATTCACACTGGCCGTGTATTCCTGATGCAGAAAAATTGTTACACCCGAAGGTTACACGGTCTGTTTGTGTAGTTTCACATGGCCCATGTTTTTGACCCTCCAAATGACAAAATTTCATAGTCATAATAAAATTTGTATATCTAGAAGTCTTCTTTCAAATCGTCTAAGAATGAACTCAATCCGACATCTCTAGTGAAAGTTATACTAATTGTCCCGAGATAGGTACAACATGATTGAGGACATGAGCATGGTTGATTCTTTTGGACATAACTTCATCACCTAACCTCCAAATGAAGTGATTCTTAAACCAATATATTCCTAGCACAATTTTATATATCTCCACAAAAATTGGTAGCCTTTGGGGTTCATTTGAAAAAGATGGATGAAAAGGAAATGAGGGGTCGGTTAGGAGGTATGACTAGGCTATAAACATACTTTGGTTTCTTAAGCATATCTTCATCTATAGATCTCCGATTGAGGTGGTTCTTGCTTCAAAATAAACTAGAGACTAAAAGCTACAATTGTTTTGAAGAAGTCAAATTGTGATTTTGGTGATTGATTGGTATAGGCACACCACCCTTGTGGTATGATGGCAAGTGAAGGTTCTTTGAATTAGCCCTATAGGTTAATAGGATCACGTTCTCACGACTCCGAATGTTGGCCACCAGAATTGTCACAGATACATGATGTCTTGCATGTGTCCATGTTGAGGAGGTATAGATTGGATCCCTCCTATATCATTCAGACTATTGAGGTTCAGTTGAGAGATGATTTGACCTATGAGGAGACTCCGGTGGAGATCTTGAACACTAAGGAGAAGGTTCTCAGGAACAAGACAGTTCAACTAGTCAAAGTCCTGTGGAGAAACCATTTAATGGAAGAGGCCACATGGGAACCTTTGGAAGCCATGAAGGAGAAGTATCCGCACCTCTTTAATGATTCAGCTAAGAATTTCAAGGATGAAATTCTTTTAAAAGGGGAAGAAATGTTGGCTCATGAATTTTTTTCTTGATGAATATGCATGATTTAAATTAATTTTGAGGTCTTAATAGAATAATTTATCTTGAAATTAATTATCATGTTAATGTGAGTGAGATTATATGACATAGGTTAAGTGAATTAAAGTGTTAGGGTGATAAAATTGCATAAGGGGCATTGTTGGAAGATCACTTAAGTTGTAAAGTCTTAAGGCATTGAAGGAAGGGTAAATTGGATATTTCTCAATCATTAATGGCATAAATGAAATAAGAAGTGTTGGCTTGCTTTTAAGGAAGAAGCAAAAATGTGATTTGAGGATAGAAAAGGAGAGAAGAAACGAAGAGAAGAGAGAAGAAGGAGAGAGTTTTGGTCTTGAGAGGAAAGAAAGAAGAAAAGCTAGGTTTTGATTTTTCTTAGTCCTAAAGAGTGATTTTGAAGTTATTCAAGAAGGAAAAAAGGAAGAGGAGGATTAGAGCTTCCATTAGAGCCAACAATCTCACTATTTGGTGAAGATTCAAGGTAAGATTATTCTAAATCTTTTCAATTTTTGGAAGGGTTTTGGTCCATAAAGCTTAAGAAATATATGGGTTTAAGCTTTCTAGGATCAATTTTATGAATATGTTCCTTTAGGTTCTCAATTGATATTTCTGTTGAATGGGAATTTTGCCTTTGATAAAGGAAATCAAGGAAGGCAAGAGGAGCAAGGTGAGAGGTCTCTTTGAGCACGTATTAAGTAAGGAAATTCAAGGTGGGTTTCATGTTTATGATTAGATAATGAGCCACTATGTTTTCTTTTAGTTAAGAGAATAAAATGATCTCCTATTGCCTTATAATCGTGGTAGTTGGTGCTTTTGAATGATTTGCAAAATTGCTATATGTTTTCATGTATGAATTTTGATGATGAATTGTGCTATGTAAATGATTTTGAAAAGACTTTATGTTTATGAAATTAAGTTTCGAAAATGCATATGAAATATTTCATGCTCATGAAATACAAGTTTTTCAAAATGTGTCATTTGGGCAATCGCTTTTCAAGTCATGAATTACATGTTATGTGGGTTTGGTGTAATCCATTTAAGAATGTCACGTGCACGTTAACTAAGTTAAAAGCTTCTCCCGCCTGCCCACTAGTGGCACAGAGCTCCTTTATGAACTCCCTCAAGTTTACGAATACATAGAACCATTATGTGGAATTGTGTAGTTTGTCATATTTATGGATCTACCCAAACCATTTCTGATGTGCTTATGTGTTTATGATTTGTGACAAGTTTGATGAATTCATGATTTATGATGTCTATGAATTGCTTGATAAGTTGTGAATTTGGGAAATATGTGTTACATGGATTTTAATATGATTTTTTTTTCAATAGAAATAAATATTTCAATGGTTTTCACTTGTTTCTTGTTATAAACTTGTTACCCACGAGCTTTCAAGCTCATCTCCTTTTTCCGTCCCATCTTCAGGTGAAGAGAATGAGATCAAGTAACTAAAAGTCAAGGCATCATTCCACTTTTGCAATGTTTTTGTATATTAAGTTAGATTTTGTAAAAATAAGGTTTTAGATGCTTTTCGAGAGTTATTTGGATTTTTGTATCTTTTTATTTTAGATTTTGATATCGATGGTGTAATGTGGCTTAGAAATGCCATTAAAGTTTTGTAAAACTCTTACTTTATGATGTTAATGAAATGTGAATTTGTGTATGGATGATTGTCAAGTTGAAATGTAAATTTGTGTATGGATGATTGTCAAGCTGAGATGTGAATTTAGGTATGGATGAGGTGGAGTTGAAATATGAATTAATTAAGGAGGAGGTTAAGTTGGAATTAGGTACACTTGAAGAAGTTATCAAATTGAGATGATGAATTTTGAATACAAACTGTTGTTACATATAAGTGAGATTTATTATGAAAAAGAAAGATAGGAATTGTGTTTTGATTTTAGGAGAAAAACTACAATAATCTAGGATGAATTTGACAAAATAGTCTTCAAGGAACTTGTAGCTTATTTTTGTAGCTTTCCAACAGTATAAAGTATGCAATTTTTGGATATCGATATTGAGAGATATGATCATTATAAGTCAGTAATGTTGCATAGGATGTTTATACCAAATGACTAGAGTATATGAAGTGATATCGCACTAGAATTGTTCGATTTGGGAAGATTATGAGTAAAACGGATGTTAGAATGGGTTTAGGATCCATTGGAGGGGTCTTGGAGAGTGAAAATTTTCATTACACCCAAAGGTTACATGGTCAGGCCTTGTAGATTCACACTAGCCATGTATTCCTGATGCAGAAAAATGGTTACACCCAAAGGTTACACGGACTTCCGTGTAGTTTAACACGGATTGTGTTTTAACCCTCCAAATGACAAAATTTCATAGTCATCATAAAATTTGTATATTTAGAAGTCTTCTTTCAAACCGTCTAAAAATGAACTCAATCCGACATCTCTAGTGAAAGTTATGCCAATTGTCCCGAGATAGGTACAACATGATTGAGGACATGAGCATGGTTGATTCTTTTGGACATAACTTCATCACCTGACTTCTAAATGAAGTGATTATTGTACCAATAGATTCCTAGCACAGTTTTATATATCTCCACAAAAATTGGTAGCCTTTGGGGTTCATTTGAAAAAAGATGGATGAAAAGGAAGTGAGGGGTCGCTTAGGAGATCATGACTAGGCTATGAACATACTTTGGTTTCTTAAGCATATCTTCATCTATAGATCTCCGATTGAGGTGGTTCTTGCTTCAAAATAAATTATAGACTAAGAGCTACAATTTTGTTGAAGAAGTCAATTGTGATTTTGGTGATTGACTGGTATGGGTACACCAAACTTGTAGTAACATGGCAAATAAGGGTTCTTTGAAATAACCCTACAAGTTAATAGGCTCACATTCTCACGACTCCGAATGTTGGGCTCCAAAAAATGGGGACCAATATGATGCCATGTTAAGTGAATGTTCTGATTGAATATAGCATGTCATTATCATAGGTTATGTACTGGAATGTCCTCTGGGTGCCCCCAATATGTACCCTAAGGTAAGGGGCGCTACATTTTATCTGCAATAAGAGGGAAAAATTAATCTTTATTGTGACATCACCTAGACATCCAAATACAAAGATTATACCTCTGCTAAAAGGCAAGAAAGGTACTAATGTCACTAATTAGTGAGCTATACCTTTTATTTGTGTTAATTGTCAAGCTGAAAAGAGACGTATGTAGTCTTTTAATTTGAATAACAAAATTACTATTTTGTTCTTCAAAAGTTGCATTGTGATCTCTAGGTACCAACTTCTGTCACTTCAAATCAAGGTTTTTCAATTTTATGTTAATTTTATATTTAGTTTTTCAAGGTTCAATTGGCTATTCCTTTTAAAGAAAAGAATTAGAAAAATTTTATTCTTGCTTTCTTAATGTTCAACAACTTGTAATAAACCAATTTGATAAAATGATTAAAAATTTTCAGTGTGATAGAGGTGGAGAATTTAAGTTTTTATTTTCTCAAACATATTGGTAACTGTGGAATTGAACTATAAATCTCATGTCGTATAATACCATAACAAAATAGTGTAACTGGAAAAAATGCACGGACATATTGCTAAAACATTTATCATATTATTTGATGCTAATCTACTATAATTCTTATGTTGGTTGAAGCAATTCTTCCAGACACATATTTAATTAACAGGATATCATACTTAGTTTTACATAACCAACCTCCGTATTTCGAGCTATATCATAGGGAACTTGATTATAAAAGCTTGAGAGTGTATTGATACTTGTATTCATCTTTAACACATCAAGGAGGAAATAAGTTTGTCAAGAAAACATATACATGTGTGTTTAGCAGTTATATTCCAATCCATAAAGGCTATCAATGTTATGGACCTCAGACAAAGAGAGTCTACATCTCAAGGCATGTTTTTTATGAAGGAAAATTTCTCTACAATAAACTCCTTTAGAATCAATCATAATGCAGTTGGAACTTAATGAATATCCATCCTCTGATGAATGGTTTAACATTGAATATCCATCCTTTGACGAATGGTTTAACATCACACATGATGTTGATCTTAAGAATCAATCCAAAATTTAATTAGTAATGCTTCTTCTATTTTGAATACTAATAGTAGTTATAATGCAGATAATATTGAAACTCCCAATAACCATAATAGGCCAACTCTAAACCTTGAGAATGATGCACTATCTAATATGAAGAATTACAAAAAGGTGAATCATTGGCAATAATGGAACTAGTTGTCAATGCACAAGTTGCAATACTTCTAGATGATGTAGTAGAACCTGTAAATGTATAAGATATTCCATTATCAGGTGACCATGTCAATAACTTAAAAGATGTCAACATCAATAACAATACAAGTCAACCTCATTTTCATCCACAACAAGATAGGCATCCTCTAAATTATTTGCAAGACTGTCAATGCTATTTGATCCAAGCAATATTACCTGCAAAACCACATAATCATCACCATACACTTAAAGGCTCTTTTTGGGTGGCTACCTGGAGGAAGAATTGAATGCTCTTCATTCAAATCAGGCTTGGTCACTAGTTCCATGTCCATCAAGTGTGAATGTACTTAGGTCAAAATGGGTCTTTCAAACTAAATATTAGCTCAAGGTTTATGTTTAACGATTCTAATGATAACTTTATAATATTTTAAAATTCAAATTGGATTTATTTCCTTATATAGGCAACGATAGAATTTTTAAAAGCAAAATAAAATCATAAGATAATTGGTTCCTTTCTTGCAGGAATCGTCTTTACAAACTTTCCTAATTAGAAATAGTTTCATAACATCCGGAAAGATCTTACTAATTAGAACAATTTGCTCCTGAAGACAAAATGTTTATATTGACAACTGAATATTGAAGACTTCAGTAGAGATGATATCAAAGATTAAGCAATGACTAGTTGAAGAAAATGTTTACTTAAGGAAGAATCACTGCATTTGCAAAACATACAGACTTGCGAAATACTTTAGCAGCATCAATATTCTTGAAAGTCATATCTATATCAAACTCCTAGTGCTTTAGAAAGTGAAATCACTCTATTGAGAGAGATTATTAAACCCTTTACACATTTCTTATTGAAAGCTCGTAGAGGTTTGTTAAACAATACGAGTGTGGAAGGTTGAAGAATCTTAAAAAATATGTACTTATGAGTTTGGAGAGGCTCGTGAAAATTTACTACTTAGATTTTATAATGAAATACTCAAGTTAAATACTTAGGGACTGGACATAGGCTTCGTTATAAGTTGAACCAGTATAAATCAACTGTGTCACTCTCTTTCTCTTAACTTTTAAATTTTCACATTATAGTGTTTATGTTTTCAACTTACGAAAGGCTCCTTCAGTTTTACAATAGGCTTCTTCTGTTTTTATATCGTAAGAGGCTCCTTTCATTTTGAATGTTAATACGCTCATATTGATTGAAAGGCTCCTTTCGTTTTGAGCGTTAACAGGCTCTTATCAATTAATAGGTTCCTTTCTTTTTGTGCGCTAGCAAGCTTCTATCGATTAACAGGCTCTTTTCATTTTTAAGCACTAACAGGTTCCTTTCAATTAACAGGATCCTTTTTTTTCAACGTTAACATGTTTTTTTAAAAAGTTTATAGGACCCTTCTATTTATAAACTTATTTTGTTTAGGAGGATATCATCAATTTCAAAGTACCTTGCATTTTTTAAAACATAATTCACATTCCCCTCTTGTGTGTTTGCTTTATCATTTGGTATCAGAGTGAGGTTTCACATTTATTATGTTTTATAGTACATGATAGATCATGACAAACAATTTGAGAAGCTTTGAAGGACAATCTGTCTCAAAGCCTCCTTATTTCAATGGAAACAACTACTCCTACTAAAAAGAGAGAATGACTATTTATCTTCAATTTGTAGATATCAAAGTATGGCAAGCTATCCAAGTTGGAGCCATACCTCCTGCTACTGATGACGTGGAAGTATGGACTAATGTTGATAGAAGAAACGCACAATTGAATGCCAAAATAAGGCATTATCTGATCTGTGCACTATCTTCGAAAGAGTACAAAAAGATATATTACTGATCTATAGTAAAGGAAATGTGGGACAAACTACAAGTTACCTTTGAAGGAATTAACAAGGTTAAGAAACATAGAATAATTTTTTTAGTACATCAATACAAAACTATTTGCATGAAGCAGGGAGAAACAATAGTCAAATTCTTTAGACGTTTCAAGAAAGTCATCACTGCCTTGAAGAACTTGAGTAAGATATATCTCAATGATGAGCTTGTGACAAAGATTCTAAGATCACTACCAAAAGAATGGAGACCTAAGTTGACAGTTCTAAAGACTACAAAGGATCTCAACATTATCTCACTCGACTAGTTAAGAGGAAACTTACTGAACGATGAAGCCAAACTTAGATAGGAAGAAGGATCCTCATACAAAAGAGGAATGACATTAAAAGAAACTGATAAATCAAATGGAGATGAAAGTAACACTGAATTGTAAACAGATGGAGATGAAAATTTCAATTTCATGGTCAAAAAATATGTCTACTTATACAAAAAGAAGCTCGTGAAGAAAAGAGAAGGAAATAAAAAAACTGGAAACAACAAGTTCCTATAAAAAAGGAGTAGTAGTAATAGCAATACACCAAATAATCAAATCATATGCTATCGTTGTAAGAAACCTACACACACAAGACAAGAATGCCCTCTTCTTCAAATGGACAAATCAAAAAATAGAAAACTCAAAAAGCAAGCTATGAATGCAGCTTGGTCAAATAAGGACTTTGAAAACTTTAAAGAAAAAAAGCCTTAAAAAGTCAATAATGTTTACTTTATGGCCAAATTAAGAGACGATGAGGTATATTATTCTAACTTCGATATTGAAATTGATGAATTAGGACGTGCATATCATGAACTATATGATCAGTATAAAAATTAACAATGAAGTATTTCAAAAAGGTTTAGAAGTCCAAAAATAATGATGCATCCTTGACGAATAATATTAAATCACTACAATTTGAGAATAAGAACTTGTTGTATAGAATTATGTTTCTTAAAAATGGCAACAAGCAAAAAGTCTTTGAAAAGGAATTCTTAGAGCAAAAGGTAAGTCAGTAGAGAATGCATTGCTTGAAAATGATTATGTTAAGGTAAAACAGTTAGAAGAAAAAATTGATTCTCTAGAAAAAGATCTTGCCAATTTTGTTGATGGAACAATCTTGATGCATTACTTGGGAATGGTAAAGGAGTTTTTGATAAGGGTGAAATAGGATATAATGAAAACAAAAATATTAGGCCATACAAGAATTTCTTTGTTAAATCCAGCAGTAGCCATAGTCAAAACAACAGGAACCTGATAAATAGAAAAAATTACAGTAATTCTCATCCATCTATTATGCGCAATTAATGTAGTAGATATAGTCATATTATTCATTCATGTAACTTTCAACAAATGAAAAAATTATCTCAGATGTATGTTTGGAGATCGAAAAGTCAAACTACTAACCTGAAAGGACCTAGAAAAATTTAGGTACCTAAAATGAGATGATATATTCTACATATATGCTTCAGAATAGAGACAAGAGAAATTCAATGGATAGTTGATAGCAGATATTTGAGACACATGGCAAACGAAATATCACATTTCAATTATATTGAAAGGAAAGATGGAGGTAATGTTGTCTTTATTGATAAAAACAAGGCAAAAGTCATTAGAATTGGTAAAATTGGTGACTTTAACTCTGCTTCTATCAATAATATTCTTTATGTTGATGGATAAAAACATAACTTGTTCATGTAAGTAAATTATATGACAAGGGTTATAGAGTTACTTTCTATGCATCACATTGTGAAATTATTGACAATATTAATGACAATATTGTATTTATTGGTCCTAGAAATCATAACATATACTGTGCTCAACTAGAAGATATGTCTTCATAAATTGTCAAATGTTTTGTTTTTTATAAAAAAATGATTCATTTATTTGGTATAGAAGATTTGGACATGCTAGCATGAGCATCTTCTCAAAATTGTCCAAAACGAGTTAGTGACAGGACTTCCTAACCTAAAGTTTGAGAATAATCAGGTTTGCAATGCTTGTTTAAAAGGAAAACAAATTAGAAGTAGCTTCCCTCCTAAAAGCATTGTGTCTACAAACTAGTCGCTTGAACTTGTACATATGGACTTATTTAGTCTAGTAGGACTCAAAGCTTTGGTGATAAACATTACGCCTTTGTCATAGTAGATGATTATTCTAGATATATATGGGCTTATTTTATAAAATAAGGATGATACTTTTGAAGTCTTTGAGAAGTTTTGCAGAAAAATTCATATTGAAAAAGGATACTGCATAAACACCTATTCAGAGCGATTATGAAGGAGAATTCAATAACAGAAAATTCGAAGATTTTTGCAATGAAAATGGGATATCTCACAATTTTTCATGCCCAATGACTCTTTAGCAGAATGAAGTTGTTAAAAAAAACATGACTCTCGTTGATATGGCTAGAACAATGCTATGCAAAGGTGGTCTACCTCGTGGTTACTAGGTAGAAGCCATGTCAATTGTCTGTTACATACTGAACAGGTGCCTTATAAGACCTATTCTAAAAATGACCCCCTATAAGTTGTGGAAAGGAAGAAAATCAAATGTTGCTTACTTTCGAGCATTTAATTGCAAGTGTTTCATTCTAAATAATGAAAAAGACAACCTTGGAAAGTTTGATGTGAGATCAGATGAAGCTATCTTTCTGGACTATAGTACTACTAGTAAAAGATTCAGGGTTTACAACAAAAGAACAAAGAAGATAGAAGAATTAATACACATAGTATTTGATAAAGCACTACCCTCAACAACAACAGCTGATTTAGATGATGAAGAACATCCCTTGGCTCCTAAAATACATTGCAGACTCAAGCTACATCTATAGTGCCTTTAAAATTACAAGATCAAGAAGGTCCTTCTGAAACTAGGACAAAACAGACTCTTTCCTCTCAGCAAGAGCCTATACAATGAAGAACACCAAGAGAATGGAGAAGAGGTCTTAATACACTTCAGATATTCTAGAAGGCCCGTCTGAAAGTCTAAAAACCATATCATCCTTCAAGAATAACGTTGTAGACCTCATCTCACAATTAGAACCAAAAACCATTGAAGGGGCTCTTATTGACAAAAATTAGGTTTCAATTATAACGACCAACTGAATCAATTTGATAGAAACAAAGTTTGGAATCTAGTACCTCATCCACAAAATCATTCAATCATTAGAACTCGTTAGGCATTCCAAAACAAACTTGATGAAAATGGTAATGTGGTAAGAAACAAAGCTAAACTTGTAACTTAAGGTCATAATCAACTGGAAGGTATTGATTTTGATGAGATTTATGCACCTGTTGCGAGACTATAATCGATTAGAATTTTACTTGCCTTTGAATATTATAGAAACTTCATATTGTTCCAAATTGATGTCAAAAGTGCCTTCTTAAATGGATATATTAACAAAGAAGTGTTTGTTAAGCAACCTTCAGGCTTTGAAAATGAAAACCATCATGATCATGTGATGAAGTCAAGTAAAGCTCTTTTTAATCTAAAGCAGGCTCCTCGAGCATGGTATGAGGTTAAATAATTTTCTGCTTGAGAATAACTTTGAAAGAGGAAAGGTAGGTAAAATCTTATTTATTAAGAAAAAGGAGAATGATTTATTCATAGTGCAAATATATGTTGATGACATAATATTTGGTGCTACTAATCAATCTTTCTATAAAGAATTCTCAGCATTAATGTACGGGGAGTTTAGAATGAGCATGATGGGAGAACTATCTTTCTTTCTCATATTACAAAACAGACAAACAGAAAAAAGGGATCTTAATTAGCTAAGACAAATACACAAAGGAACTCATCAAGAAGTACCATTTTGAGAATGCCAAACCTATAGGTACTCTTATGTATACTGAAATTAAACTTGATAAGGTATGAAGAAGGCAAGGCTACGTATGAGACAAAGTAAAGGTGAATGATTGAGTCACTACTATATCTTACAAGGTCAAGACCAGATATTATGTTTAGTGTGTGCCTTTATGGATGCTTTCAATCAGATCCAAAAGAAAGTCACCTTCAAGAAGTCAAGAGGATTTTTCGATATCTTCACGAAACTATGGATTTTGGATTATGATATCTAAAAATTGACTCATTTAACATAGTTGGCTATTGTGATGCAGATTATGCAGGTGATAAAGTCGATCAGAAAAGCATAAGTAGTCAGTATCAATTTCTTAGAGAATGTCTAGTTTATTAATCTTATAAGAAACAAAATTGCACAATGCTTTCAACAATTGAAGTGGAATATATATCAACTTCCAACTATTTTGCTCTAATCTTATGGACAAAGCATCAACTCCAGGATTTCTCTCTAAACTTTAATCATATTCCTATATTATGTGATAATACTAATGTAATAAATCTTTCAAAAAAATCCTATGCATCATTTTAGGATTAAGCATATAGAAATCAAATATCATTTTCTTAAAGATCATGTTTTAGAAGGAACCATTGATCTTTTGCATGTTAATACTGAAAATCAAGTAGTTGATATCTTTACTAAGCCATTCTCTACAGATAGATTTTGCATGTTAAGAAAAGAGCTTGGTATGTGTAGACTATCTGATATTATTTCTATATGAATTTTCTTTATTACTTCTCTTTGCAGACATTAGCAAACTCCTTTTAATATGATTCTTTAAAAAACCTGTTCTTATTTTAGTAGGCTCCTCTCAGTTTCAAGACCTCCTCTTAGTTTATTAGGCTCCTTCTAATTTAAAGGACTCCTCTCAGTTTCGAGACTTCCTCTTAGTTCAGTAGGATCCTTCTAATTTAGAAGGCCCCTCTTATTTTAGAAGGATCCTTTCAATTTGACAAAGTAGGATACATATGTCCTAAAAAGGAAGTTACTTTATGGTGTTGTTTCAGCTTTTAAAACCCATGCATACTACTCTGTTAGCTTTCTGTTTGTGATTGACAGAAGATACGCAGACGACCACACTTCCGTTATTAACTTGTAAAACTGCTAATCCTCACTCAAAATCTACGCCCTAGAATCATTAAGTAGACTTCTTTCTTCTACTTATCTTTATCTTTCTCAAAAACACCCCTCTTTGCTCTCTGCACCCTAACTCTCTACTAACTCTTTAGTCTCCTAAACCTCACAAAGCTTACTCACAATGACACGAACAAAATTAAAACGACAGAAGAAAACCTTGACTTCCTCTAGCTATGGCAAAACTCCTCGTCATGAACAAACTCTAGTTTCTAATTCCTTGTCTTTGTCTCCAATAGTAAGATCGTTAAACACTTCTACTGAACCTCTTTATATATCTTCTAATTCACAAGTTTCAGAAACACCAAAGGAGAGAAAAAGGCAAATTTTGGCTATACTATCTCTAGAATCATACACTAATTCATCCTTCGAGCACAAATAGCAATTTGTCTCTGTATCTAGTGAAGAAGAAGAGGAAGAAGAAGGATAAAAAGAAGAAGAAGAAGAAGAAGAGGAAAAAGCTAAAGAAGAAGAAGAATCTTCTAGTGAGGGGGAGCCAGAGAGAAAAGTACTATTCCACTCTCCTTCATTCTCACTACCCATTCACCTAGCTCTAAGGATAAGAAAGTGCCTAAAGTGCACTAGATTGTAAATAATGATGGTTCACATGAAGAACCATCTCCGTTAATGAGAAGATCACGGACCAGAGCAAGTATCACAAAAAAAGCTGAAAGAATTGATGAACAAAAATAAACACCTGATGTTGAAAAGAAAGAAGAAGAAGAAACTCAGAAAAGAAAAGGAGAAAAGATAAGAAAAGGCAAAGCACCTATAGTGGAAGAGAAGATTGAGGACCCAATTGTTAGGGATGAGCCAGTTTTTGAAGAAGGCCTGTTTGAAGAAATACCAGAGGCAAAATGATCAAACTCCAAGAAGCAAATAAAGGAGAATCTTCAGCACCTATTAAGTTGCTTGAATCAAAGGAAGCTAAAGCAAGATACAAAATGTGGTACAAGAAGCGCAAGGTAGCTGCAGGACATATTTTGCCTCCTTTCCTATTTGATGAAATTGGTATTCCCATCTACTCTGATTTACTTGTCGTTGGTTAGGAAAATTATGTGAATTTGAATGAGACAGTGTGTGATGACTTAGTTAGATGTTTTTACACACATATGAGAAAAGAAGAACTTGATGGAAAGTTGGCAATAATATCTTGGGTTCGTGAGTGTGAGATCTTGATTACAGAAGAAATTTTAACAAACATCCTAAATGTAATTCCGGTAGGTAGGACTGAACTTCCCTGTCATAAGTGGGACATTGCTGACCTTGATCTGGGAGAGGTTGTGGACTTTATATATCTACACAATGAGAACACCTATGAAGTGAGACCCTGGTGTAGACACTTGGACCTACTGCTAAGTGCCTTTTATCAATTTCAGCTACTTCAATTTTTCTAAGAAGTAGTTCAGTAGAAAAATATAGTCTCCTGGATACGTATATAGTATATAATCTTTTAAAGGGTAATA
Organism: Erythroxylum plowmanianum; assembly: GCA_025531925.1. Classification (NCBI taxonomy): domain Eukaryota; kingdom Viridiplantae; phylum Streptophyta; class Magnoliopsida; order Malpighiales; family Erythroxylaceae; genus Erythroxylum; species Erythroxylum plowmanianum. The sequence continues at coordinate 8,150,423 of JANVCQ010000231.1, forward strand.
AGATAAACCTCTCAACGATGATTCTAAAGTTTATGGTGGACAAGGGAAGTCATAAGAATACAACTGGTGTTTTGCCATATGGGATGTTGTTAACCAAGATTTTTGCCTACTATGGTGTGTCTTTTGACAATCAAGATTGGTATGCACATATTAAGTTCCATTCTTCCATTCCCTACCAATTCGAGTACAAGCTAAAAGACAATGTGTGGGTTGAGAAGAAAACTGAAAGAGCAATAAACCTCTTAGGTCCCATTCAAATAAACCTCTGTCACACTCCAGAGCACCAATGATTTGATCCTTTAACAAAAAAAGGAAATTCTTTCCAATCAAGATCAAATGCGTAGCTAGCTTGCAAAATTAAATTCTTGACACGCAGATTTTGCTTCAAAAAATTTCTAAATCTTCTTAATACCTTTGTCACTCTTTTCGCTTGGTCTATCCTTACGTGCTTAGAATATTTTTTGACGCCTTAGTTACTCTTTCCCTTTATTTTTTTAATAATGACAAAGGGGGAGAATAGTTAATGATATCCTGTATCTGTGATATATTCTCCCAACTGTTGCTGAAATATTGTTGAACTTGTGAAGTTTAAATCTATGATATACAAAAGATAGGCTCCTTCTTTTAAAAATCAAGTTCCTTTTAATTATAATTGTAAATAAGAACATATAAAGTTTACAAGTATCTTTCGAACTCCTTAATTTGAATTTTGAAAATATATCTATTATTGTTTCATTATCAAAAAGGGAGAGATCATTAGCTCAAGGTTTATGTTTAACAATTTTGATGATAACTTTATAATATTTCAAAATTCAAATTGTATTTATTTTCTTATATAGGCAATAATGTAATTCTTAAAAGGAAATAAAATCATAGGATAATTGTTTCTTTTCTTGCAGGAACCTTCTTTATGAACTTACCTAATTAGAAATGGTTTCATGGCATCCGGAAGGATCTTACTAATTTGAATAATTAGCTCTGGAAGCCTTGACAGAATGTTTATCTTAACATCTGAATATCAAAGATTTTAGTAGAGATGATATCGAAGATTAAGCAACAACTAGTTGAAGAAAATGTCTACTTAAGGAAGAGCCACTACATTTGTGAAACACACAGACTTCCAAAATACTTTAACAGCATCAATATTCTTGAAATTCATATCTATATCAAACTCCTAGTGCTTCAAAAAGTGAAATCGCTTTATTGAGAAAGACTAATTAACCCTTTATACATTTCATGTTGAGAACTTATATAGGTTTGTTAAACACTACAAGTGTGGAAAGTTGAAGAATCTTGAAAAATATGTACTTGTGAGCTTGAAGAGGCTCGTGAAAATTTACTACTTGGATTTTATAGTGAAATACTCAAGTTGAATACTTGGGGATTGGACGTAGGCTTCATTATAAGCCAAACAAGTATAAATCGACTGTATCACTCTCTCTCTTTTAACTTTTAAATTTTCGCATTACAGTGTTTATTTTTTCAATTTGCAAGAGGCTCCTTTAGTTTACAATAGGCTCCTTCTAGTTTTATATCACAAGAGGCTCCTTTCATTTTGAGTGTTAACATGCTCATATCGATTAACAGGCTAATTTCGTTTTAATCGTTAACAAGCTTCTATTGATTAATATGTTCCTTTCTTTTTAAGCACTAGCAAGCTCCTTGTAACATCCCACTACCATAAACTATAAACCCGAACATCCAAGGACATTGAAGTACATATCATATGATAATGGTATGTTAGAACAAAAACAAATCCAACTTACACATAGCATCAACTAACTTAATTATAAGTCATGAAAATTAAAACCTTTCATTACATTCATTCACGAAACCTTACACAAACAAAATTAAAATTCAATTTTTTTAAACAATTTATAGCCATATATTTCTAGTTTAATTTAAGACAAGCATTATTTCATTTGGATACCTACTGATTAAAATATACTCAAAATACCAAAGTATGTTCAGTGAAATAATACCAGTTATCATATTCCAGTAATCCTCAGTATGTTCATCTTAAATTCAATAATCAATCTGTTTTAAATAGCTATAATTTTTGGTGGAGATTTGATTAATGTTTTTCGCATACGTGTACATTGTTTTATGAGAAATAGAAATTTTTAATGAATTTTGACTGAATGATTGTTTTAGTATGCCACCCTTGCGGGGTATGTACTCAAATATCACTCATGATGTCATATACATGTCCTGCGAGATTGGGGTGCTATACTCCTTTCCTTTTTTAGGGCTAGTAGACTCCTTTCAATTAATAGGATCCTTTTGTTTTCAATATTAACATGATTTTTTTTAAGTTGAAAGGACCCTTCTATTTATAGACTTATTTTGTTTAGGAGGATATTATCTATTTGAAAGTACCTTGCAATTTTTTTTTTACAAACAATTCATTGCCAACCCCCCCCCCCCACCCACTTTTTGATTGTGTTTGCTTTATCACAAAACACGA
>JANVCQ010000231.1:8152989-8169816 GCA_025531925.1 Erythroxylum plowmanianum
TGTTTGCTTTATCACAAAACACGATGAAGATGACTATATAGATAGACTAAAGGCTCGTCTTGTTGCCTTAGTTTTTATCAAAACTTTTGGCATTGACTATGATGAGACCTACAACCCTAGTATTATCTATACTACTATTTGACTGTCGTTGCTATTTCTACTTCACTAAATTGGTACATGAAACAACTTGATGTCAAGAATGCATTTTTGTATAGAAGATTGAAAGAAAATGTACACGTAAAGTAGCCTTCTAGTTGTGTAGATGTTCACAAACCTAATCATGTTTGTCTCCTTCATAAGTCCCTTTATGGTTTAAAGCAAGCTCCTCGAGCTTGTTTGATCATTTTCTCGGCTCCTTTTACATTTTGGTTTCTATTGTAGTAAAGCAGATTCCTCTTTATTTGTTTATCATTAAGTTATATTACAATGTTATTTTTTATCTATGTAGATAACATTTTGGTGACTAGAAACAGTAACTTGCTCATTAATTAATCAATTGAGTTCAAAGTTTGCTATGAAGGATCCCGAGCTGCTACATTTCTTTACAGGTGTTGAAGTTAAACACTTTACTGAAGGAGTTATCTTTCTCAAAGAAAGTACATTAGAGATCTTCTTGCTTGCATTGGCATGACTGATTGTACCCCTACTGTTACTTCCATGGCTCTCAAGGATAATTCTTATGTTTTAAATGATAGACCTGTGCATGACACATATTACATGAGTATTGTTAGAGCCCTTTAATATCTCACATTCACTCGACTAGATATCCAACATGCAGTGATTAAAGTTTGTTGATTTTTGAATAAACCTTTTGAATTACATCTCAGGATAGTTAAGTGAATACTTCGCTATCTTAAAGGTAGATAAGACTGTGGATTATGCTTTATTATCTCATAGTTCACTTTCTTTATATGCTTTTTCTGACACTGATTGGGCAGGATGTCCTTTAACTAGACATGGTAGTTCAACCCAAGCCCGATCAGAAGTCAACATGTTTCGAGTATGATCAAACTTGAAGTCAAGTTAGGGCCTAAATAGACATTTTCAGGTTGGGTTACCTTTGACACGACAAAGCATAATCAATTTTTGTGTCTTCTTAGGATTGCATCTCATGGTGTTCTAAAACGCAATCTATAGTTGCTAGATCAAGTTTAGAAGTAGAAGATTGGTCTATGACCTCCATTAGAGCATAGTCAACATGACTCACATTCTTGTTGTGTGACATTTTCATTCCCTTGTTTTAGCCTCTTCAATTGTTTTTTTTTAATAATATTGGTGCTCTTTATATGTATGTCAATCCTTTATTTCACACAAAGACAAATCATATTAAGATAGTTTATCATTTTGTCAAAGAAAATGTAACCATGGATAACCTTGCCAAATGATTTGTGTCATCTTTTCATTAAATTGCAAATATCTTCACCAAACTTCACAGCAAGATGAGACTTCAATTACACTCCACCTTCATCTTGAGGGGAGTTGTTAAGGAACCAAAACATATTGTCAAAGAGATAAATGACATGAAATAAGAAAAATCGTGACAACCAAATCAAGCCAATTAATAAAATTATTGCTAATCAATAATGTTAAAGTTGATGCATAAAATTAAAGTGCTAATGTAGTGTACTATTATTTTTGTCTTTGTAGTATCTATATTTATATTTTGCTTGATTTAATTTTGAATATAAGATGGGTATAATATAGATATATTTTCTCCTTGTCAATTCTTGACATTGATATTAATTGGATTAAGCTGCAGCTCTTTGTATGTTATATAAACTGAATTTCTAACCATTTCAATTTTTACTTTTCTTAAAAAATGTGATAGTCAGAAAAGTAGTAGCGCAACAGTGCAAGTGTTCTTTTAGATCTCTCAAATGAATTTTAAACTTCAAGTCCAAAAATAGAAAATTTATACAAACATCCACTAATTTCATTGCCTAAAATTGTTGAACATATTTACAAATAAAGATCATATTTGACATTTATACCATTACAGGTTTTTTAAAAATGAACGCGAAGAAATGTAAAGTACGAACAAGGAGCCGATTGATAGTTATTAATGGGACATGTAATACCCCAGGCTTTGTCAATTCCTTGTACTTAGCGCCAGCTTCCTGCATGGAGCCGGGCTCCGATCTGCTCTGAGCTGCTAGTATTTGAAACTGGATAGGACTCTCCAAACCAGAATTAGGCCTCAAATATCGGCCTGCATTTCCTATCAACGACATAACATACTTGGTCCTTTTGCTGTTTTCTCTCGACTCTCGCTACCCTCCTCGCAAAATCGAACAAGAAAACTTCTTGTTGTTGTTGTGGTGGTGGTGGTTGTTTGTTTCGCAAAAGATTGAGCCTTGATATGTCCATTCAAAACTTTCTCAAAACCCTCAAAACTGTCAAAGTTACACCGTCTTCAAGCCTCTTCACGAAAACCTGTCAAAAACTCAGAAAACCCACTTCTAAATCTACGAAATCCTTCCCGTCCGGTTCAGCTATTTACACTCTCAATTCCACTAAATTCTACCAAATACTATCTGACCCAGATCACAGCCTAGAAAAATGCTTACATCTCTTCAATTTTGTCCTAGAAAACCAATCTTTAATCTCATTTAAACCTGACGTCCAGGCTCGTATCACAGTAATTGGCAGGCTTTTGAAGGCAAGGTGGTTCTCTCCTGCAGAGGATATCCTGAAATCTGTTGTCAGGTACCCTTTTCCTCTCCTAGCCTCTACTATTGAGAAATGCTGCTGTCTGGAAGCAGAAGTTGTTGAAAAGTTATTTAACATAATGCTCAAGGTTTACTCTGATCAGAGCAAACTTGATTTGGTTTCGGATACTTTTGATCACATGAAAGATAATGGTTTTAAGATTGATGAAAGAAATTGTTCTTTGCACTTGCTTTGGCTAAAGAGAAATGACCAGATGGAATTGGGACTTGAGTTTTTCAATAAAATGATGGAATCAGGTATGGATTCATTTGTATATTCATTGCCAGTTCTCGTCCATGGACTCTGTGAGAGTGGACAGATCGAGAGATGCAGATTATTGTTAGAGGAGATCGTGAGCAAGGGAATTAACCCCACAATTACTTCCTATAACATATTAATAAATGCGTGTGCCAAGAGATGGAATTTCAAGGAGATAGATTCCATCTTGACATTGATGAAAAGGCAAGTAGCGGAATTTGACATTGAGACGTACAGAATATTAGTTGATGGCTACTTGAGCTTTGGCAAAACTGAAGAAGGTGAAAAGTTGGTATTGGAGATGCATGAGAAAAACTTTAAAGCTGATACTCACATGTACAATTTGATCATAAATGGGTATTTCAGACAAAGTTTAACAGATAAAGCACTTTTGGTGTTTGATAGGATGAATATTAGGGGTTTTAACCCAAATGCTGATACTTATTGGGCTTTGATGAATAGCCTCTGCAAATTGGGAAAGATGGAGATAGCAATGTTATATGTAGGCAAGATGCAGAGCGAAGGAATCGAACTGGATCAGGCTAGTTTTAATTTATTGATGGATGGATTTTGCAGTAAGGGAATGGCTTGGGAAGCGTTTGAATTGCATATTGAGATGGAGAGAAGAGGATTTGATTCTGATCTATCTTTATGCAACAAGATTGCGAGTGGGCTATGCAAGTCTAAACAGTTTGAGGCGGCAAAAATGCTGATGAATACAATGGTTAAAAGAGGTGGACTACCAGAAATGTTTAGGCTTAGAAACTTGATCGGTTAGAATTTTGGGGGACACGGTAAATCCTCTTCATAGCACTGAACCGCTCAGCATCCTTGAGCTTGATAACTATTGAAACTGAAGTGATGGATATTTTCAGAAAAACGGCTATGAAAATTTCTTGGTAGGGTACTTGGACTCTGGCTTGGGTCCTTTGGGGCACGGACAAAAAAATTTATATATTAAATTTTGAACCATTAAAAAAATTTTCGCTTCCACTAAAACTTTGCCCCCACTAAAAATAAAATTCATCTTTCTCTCTGGATCGGTCTCGGGGATGGATGAAATGTAGCTTTTACTTCATCTCCTGTATTGACATCTACCCTACAGAGGCGCGTATTGATGCAATTGGCTGGCTTGAAACTTACCTTGATTCAGCACGAACAATCTTTCCAATTTGATTGCGCCTTCCCGCATTCTTTACCGTTTCTTTTATGCTGCCATTGCTGGTTCTGGAGTAGGATGGCAGTCAGGAGAAGTTCGTTGAACTTGTATGCTGTTTAATAGATGCACCAGGTACCTAACGTATTGGGACATTCATCATAAGTGCCGTTCCTCCGACTTGGATGACTTGAACTCCATGCATTTGGAAATAATAATATTAAGATAATGGTTTTTATTTCAGTGTTGGATATTAATTTCAATTTTTGGTAGAGGGTTCAGGTTTCTGATGGACCAAAAAGTATTGACTCTGCAAATGATGAACCCACACATTATTCATCTAACTAAGCACGGCAAAGAAAGAAAAGGGCACAGCGGAGATGATTAAGAAAAACAGAAAACCTTTCAACCAACTTCTACAACGGTAACTGTACACATTCCTAAAGTCACTTATTGGAATAAAAAGCCACAGAAAGGTAAAACGGAGAAAGATAACTAGCTAAGGGCGAAATTGTTCCGCCGCCTTCACTAGCTCTGTGGGGCTCCAGAGAGAATGAGTCCTCCGTGCTTTCTGATGGTTGGAATGCTTTGCGATCGTTTTCTCATCTTGACATTACCAGAATTTACCATGAGAAGAGAAGCGTATGGGCATAATGACTCATCCAATTGCTCGCTTCTGCTTCTAAGAGTGAGATCCAGATTCTGACTGTATTTATCTCCCCTCATGGGGTTTGACCTGTTCCTAAATACTGGAAATAGTTTGTCTTGATATTCCTCATCATCGTCAGACCAATAACCATTCCCCTGCACATCTTGCATTGCCAGATCATCATACTCTTCATCTGATTTTGTCGACTCCTCATCCACTGAGCCAATCTATATTATAGGAAGTTAAAGAAATATGTCACATCAATGTCAAGGCGATGCCTAGAATTTCTCAGATAGCAGAACATTAATTATTAACTCATGAAGATTCTGAAATCTGACAACGTGTCATGCACCCTGCAAATTTGTCAGATAATAATATTCACGTTTTTCTTAACAACTTGCGTGATGCACGTTAATGCCAATGAATAAGTAAAATAGCTAGTTGGCTAACCTCTTCAAGAACATTGACATTATCATCATCAGTAAAATCATCATCACTGTCAACCTCAGGTGGATCATCAGCTTCTTCATCACTACCATGCACCGAATTATCCTCCTTCAGCTGATAAATTACCACAAGAAAATTCTAGTAAGAGAAGAATTAAATTAAAGATCACAAAGCATGAATCTCTGTCATGTCTCAGCCTTGAAACCTTAATTACAAACCACGTACTTCTCAATCAAGATACAATGGTAAGCGCTTTAATTACCTCTTTAGATGGTCCATCTGACATCCTTGGAGAGCTGCAGCAAGAAGAGTAATATCTACTTCCATTGTCAGTCGTATCAGCCCTTGACTCATCAACACTCCCAGAACGACTAGTGCCACCATCAGTAGGCCAAGCACTGATCCCAAAGTGCCCAAACTGAAGATTAACTGGTTCAGCCTTACCAATCTGCAGTGGTCCATACATTGGGATCCCAAATCCAGTGTCAAACATACCCAAATGGGGCTTCCCATTAGAATCAACAGGCCAAGCCCTCGCCACTGATCCATCGTTATTAAGAAGAGCCATCAGATGCCTGGAAGAACCTTTTCTTTGAATAAGCTGAAACATCCCCTTGGAACTCAATGAATTGGCAGCACACTGGTTTCTGTATTCCTCATCCACAAGGGAAACAGTATTTCTGACAGGATCATAGAGCTGCTCTCCTGCCTCACGCCTACGAAGGCAGCTGAAAACAGTTGCATGGATGGCTGCCACACTCTTGTCGACATTTGTGTTGTTGATTTTTGGGACAAGATGCTTCTCAGCCCTTTTGCAAAGATAATCTTGGATTGTTCTGATGTTCCGAATGTACTTCACGTATTTGTTTTTGGCAGGATCCAAAGTCATGTACTTCGCACGGACAGCAAATCGTTCCAGATGCTTTTCTTCATTTGTGATGTATATCATGAATGGTACAATGGAAGGATGCTTCTTCATGAGGCCCATCTAGACAATGATACCAATGGAGAAGGTGATAAGTCATGTTGATACAAAAACGAAGAAAGATTAGAGTAAAAGGTTAGATGTAACACAAGAAAAGGAAGGCAAATTACTTACCACAAAATTAAGACTCAGATGAACACCCTCCACAACAACAGACTCTTTTCTCTCTTCCCAGGCAGTTATCAGACGATCAAGACTATCAATCACCATCTCACTTTGTGCCTTGAACCCTTCGATGGCCATTTGTTTAGGACTAATCAGATCAGTACCATTACTGACCTCTAGAGATTTCCCTGCAGCACATCCATCCACTCCTTCCTCCTTGGGACGTGCACTTGCAATGCCTGCTAATTTTTTTTCTTTTCTTTTAGCCTTTGCCTCTGCAACAGCAAATGGATCCAAATACTCTCCAGCATGGTAAGTTGAAGCCCACAGCAGAGGATTTTCTTTCTCATCCACAAAACTCCTCATCATGTGGCGGATGGAATCAGTGGATATAACCGTTGTGATTCCTAACCTACTACCCTGCATTAAAGAAAGAGAAATATTGAAGTATATTCACAAAAACGCAATCTCATTTCAATTAAAAAAGGCAATTGCAAAACTAACAAGTACAATTTCTAGTTCAAAATTAGAGGTGTTACCAGCAATGCAGACAAAGTTGATTTGCCGCAGCCACTAGTCCCACACAACAGCACTGTCACAGATTCTTTCCTTTCTCTGATTCTGTAATAAAACACAAAATAGAACTTAAGCTATGTGAGGTAACTTTAAGGAAAAAGAGTCTTAAGAGGAAAGAGCATTCTACAAAGAGCCTGAAGATTAAGAACAAGAAAAGGCCATAATAATGTTTTACTAACTCAAATGAAATTCAAATCTGAACAAAGTAAATGGTTTAATTATTGTGTCTCACTACAGTAATTACAATCTGTATATTAATTCCAATACACGATACAGACCCATGGGAGGAGTAGACAAGCCAATTTATACTTTTAAAAATAAGAAGAATCCTCTGTAACTTAACTGCCCCAGAAATGACGATTGAAGCATACGCTTTTTCATCAGAGCAATGTGGAGGATTGTCTTTTTATAAGTAAGATCTGGTTCTATTTAATGGTAAAGAATAAGCTCATATTTAAAAGGCATATACAACAGCTATTCCAATGACATTCTATGATAAGCACATATCAACCATAACTAAGCTGGAAATTTGGACAAATACTAGCTCAAAATTTTTTTTAAAAATGGCAAAGGCAGAAAGTGGGTTTCCTCCACAGATACTTGAGCAAAAGACGGCACAGAACGCATTACAGCAGGGAAAAAGACAGAAATGATTTTTTTATTCTTCATACCAATAGTGAATTTCTGTTTGCCTCACAAACCATAAATCATCACAATGTGTTCTTTCAGCAACAATGCATATACAACATTATAATGAAGGCCATGTATTTGCGAAAAAGAGCACCATAAATGAAGCCTAGCAATACTTCTAATTTTAATTGAACAGTGATAGTTTGACACTTTACCTGCATGCCAAAACTAGGTCCACCCTTTGTTTAGGACCCACATACTTATATTCAGTAAGAGCATCGCAAACGACATTTAAGAAAGTTTCTCTTCTAACAATTACAGTTGTACGCCTTTTATACAATTCAAATGGTAGACTTTTATCATCCATGTCAGAGTCGAAATGTTTTGCCACCTGTACTTTACCCAAGTTGCCAACAGTGGAAGAACCACCTTGTTTCATAGAATTGCCTTTCAAAGAATCAAGGCTTGATGTGTCCACTGCTTTTGGCAGCAGAGGGTTGATTGACGATTCACTTCTTATTTTTTCAAAAACCCTTTGGCTAATCTGGAAGAAGAAAGAGAATGCTCATCAGAAAAGGAGAATAGATTGTGTTTAATTCAGACCATCTAACTAGTCAACGGAAACAATGGTTGTAAAAGAGAGTAAAAGTGTCACCAATTAACAACAAGGACAATGCATAATGAAATAACTAAGTAATTCCCACAGAAATATGAGTTGAAAATATCACAACAAATCAAGCAAACGACGATGTTCCTGAAATCGGACAAAGAGGAGAGTAAATGCGACAAATTCCAATACGAAAAGCTGACAACTACCAAGATTACTAAAAAGAGAACGTGCTAACCTTCTAATGATGTAGGCCATGATTCACAAAGAAGAATGTAATTACTAACAGAAGAAGACACAGTAATCTGCCACAGCTATCAAAAACTAAGTAGGTTTGACAAGGGAACATGAAGAAGTAAACCACACTGGTTACAAGAGCACAAACACGTCCAACTGAAACTACATCATGAAATCTACCCCATGTGTGGACTCCTAGAGTAACAAATATGCACAGGCAATATGAGTTTTAGGACAGACAAAACCACAATAAGAACAACTCCAAACAGTTCAATACAGAAACAAACCATCTCATAATTACTGACTTCTGCTAAACGATATTCAGCACATTACCTCCAGATCCAACATCAAGGCAAATCTATACGCTAACAGGTGACCGATCTCACTTACAAGCTTACAAAACAAACTCAAATTTAAAGCCAGATCCACTAAAAACATCCGTTCAACCAAATCACAAGCACAGACTATTAATTACCAACTTGGCAACATCTTAAAGTGACCGCCAAACTGATTTTAAAAAAAGATGATTAGCCACTTTATACATACATATACATATACATATATTTACCTTGAAAGCATGACGAGCTTTACATCCCATGAGTTGCAGAGTGCTCTGCAACACCGGACGCGTGTACCGAAACGACTCTTTTCCATTATCTCTTTTGTCTTCATCGTCCACGACCACTATGTACAGCACTTTCGCCACCTCCGTCATTATTCTGGAAAACCAAACACTAAAGTTCCAAATCAATTTCCCAAGCAAAAAACAAAACCAACTGCTTCACATGCAAAGAAGACCAAACAAAAAAAGAAACTAGTCAGCATCAACAACCTCATCACTGAACACGTAGGAAACGCAGGTGGAGGTAATCGAAGAGCAATGCAGGTATAGAAACGGACCTGGAGTATGTACAAAAACCGAGGGGGAGTTGATTCCGGTGAGTCCGCGAATGACCGGGAAACAAAATATAATTATGATCGGAGATAGAGACGGTTAGGGTTTATGGTAGCGGAGAAGAGCAACAACGATCCGACATTTGATGACAAGAAGCAGAAGGATCGTGCCATGTCTATGTCACCTGTCCACGCATCGCAAAAACAAGCCCTCCACGAGTCTATTTTTTACTACCCTTCTTCTGTGTCCGTCTCTTAAAAACAGCCTCTGTTTTCTTTCGTTAAATTACTGATATGGGGTTGGATTGGAATTGAAATTCCTATAATGGGATTAACCTCTCTCTTGGTGTTGGTATTTATTTATAGGAGAAGGGAAAGTGGGGCCCTGCCCGAATATGAATGAATGGCACTATCGGTAATTTTTGTGGGAATGTAAGGGGGAACTCGGATAAGGATGTCACTTTCTTTTTGAAAGGATCAAACAGGAAAGGGACTTCACGCCAATTAATTCAGCGGCTATAATTGTGTTTTCATTGTGCTTGTTTCTGTTTTCTCATTTAAGTGCCAGACTAATAAATAATTCTATTATTTAGAATTAAGTTAATAACCTACGTTAATCTTTCAAACTTTAAAAAGTATAATTAATTTTTTAATTTTAACCCAAACTTTAAAAAATGGCAATAAAATATTTAAACTTTCAAGTTTCTTCAATTCTAGCCCGATGTTATATGTTGTTCTCTCGAAACTATCAGTCCTTTGTTTTCTGTTTATTTTTCTAACAATCCATACTACTCTCGCATTATAATGTACTGCACCAGCAAGTTTTTTATTTTTAGTTCGTTCTCCTAATGTTATTATTGTGAGACCGTCGGTGTTGTGTAATTTAAACATCGAAAGGTGAGGGTGTCGAAAGAATAAATTGAAAATGAAGAAAAAACTAAAATCAAAATGTAAGATCATCGGAATTGCATAATCTGATTTAAGATATTTTTAAACAACAATGAGATTTTAATTACGTGATTAAATAACGTCGTTTCATTAGTCTTTATTTATTGTGTTAATTTTAGCGTATGTGTATTAATTGTTAAGATTTTTAAATCATATGGCAAGCTACGTCAACAAATTGAACGGAATCACTAATGTTGGGTTAGAATTAAAAAATTAAAAGTTTGAATATTTTATTGTTATTTTTTTGAAGTTCGGGTTAGAATTTAAAAAATTAAAAATTTGAGCATTTTATTCATAATTTTAAAGTTCGGACTATAATTGAAAAATTGAAGAAAGATTAGGTTTTTTTTGATAATTAATAATTTAGAATTTTACTTAAATGTTCTTTTTAGGAATTAATTAGTTATATCTCCCACCCTAATGTCATCTAGTAACTGCCGTAAAATTCGTGGAGGAGTTTAACCAGCCATTTTAATATAATCTTCACAGTGAACCAAGAAGGCTCAGTCACCGAATAACTCAAATTACTCTCATTTTGTTCCTTTCCCTTACGGAGGATGTATCAGACACAGGGGGAATATAAAGACATTCAACCATGTGAGATTTGTACATTGTCGATCTACGAGAGTTAGGTTGCTCCTTACGTACACGAAGAGAAAAAATGTAACAAAAAAAAACAAATATAGTTTGAGCTATTCTAACTAGTCAATAAAAAGTACTTCTAGGAAACAAATTTTCCACATGATTTTACTAAATAGACAAAAAAAACTGTAAAGAACCTTAAGGAGTTCGTTTTGGTCTTTAAGACCAGTTTGTTAGGACTTCCGCAGCTGCGCACTTGGGCAATTCACAAAAAATCTTCACATTTGACATATATGAACAAAAAAAAAAGAAATATAGTTGCATATAAATATTTTATAAAAAGTAAATGTTCAAATTATATGAAAATTTTCAGAAATTCAAACTTTCTTTTTCCCAAAAAGTCATTTTAAAAAGTGTTTGCTCATTTTTTAACTAGCTAAAAACAAGAAAAAATTGAGAAGAAGAAGTTGTTATCATGATCATCAAACGAAATGAGAAAGAAAATAAAGTAAATGATTATTAAAAAATATATATTGTTGTTATGTTTAATATATTTTGAGAACAAAGATTCCTAAAGGCTATTAACTTAAGCTAAATTTTTAAAATTGGAAGATTTTACATTAAATATCATCTACTTTCATTAAAGTAGTACAATTTCTAATTTAGACAAACGATAGTTTGTAATAAAACTAGAATAAGCATAGTCAATCTAATATAACTACCGACAACACCTAACACTAGCTGAACTCGTGACTACGAGGTTAGGAAAAGAGATACAAGGGTGATTTAACATGGTACCATTATTTAGTGTATCACTTTCATGCCCCCGGGGTGGACCAACCGAGTCCTATATATATATATATATATATCATGTTGTGTTACCTTAGCACGATAAAAGATATTTTATGCATGGGCTCAAAATAATTTCAGTCGTACCGGGGATGAATAGTAAAAATTCAAGAAAGAAAGCTAGGAATGGGTCAATAAAGAAATCATAGAATGGGTCAATAAAGAAATCATACATTGATTGAGAGTGGACCATGTGACTTCAAACATCTATGCTTGCTCATTCCAAGGCTTTGCTTTCATAAACTACAACTAAAACCGCCTTCAATTAGACATGAAATGAGATCCCAATGGTCCATATTATTAAATCCCGTCATCCCAAGACTTTTTGCCCAATCTAAGGCTTTTATTATTAAAAACCGTTTTTAACTAATCTTTGGAATGGGTACCCATCTATTGCGGTCTAACTAGGACTTCCGACTTCCATGGCACGAGCTAAGAAAACAAAAGTAAAAGCACAATCATGTCATAGCTTTCTTTTTCTGCGTACTGGAGTAATCCGTAATAATATGGACGACACAACTAAGATAAAGAAGTAATGTCGTGGCTTAATATGATTTGATTAATGACAATCAAATCATAAACACCTACACCTTAGGAAATTTATGAGACAAGAACGGGGGACGGAGATTCATGTCCAATTTTGATGTAGATTATGTGGACGATGGTCATCTTAATGAGTAATGATAACCAAACATAAGAAAGCATGAATAGATGGTCCCCCAGTTTCTTTTTTTCTTTTTTTTGGAAACTGCACATGGCGTTTGAGTTGGAGTTGACTCGTGGAAATTTTGAAGTTGTAGGTAATTGAACGAATGGTATACATCCGCAACGTTTGAATTGACGTCCCAACGGAGGAAGCCACCTCCATGTCCATGGCATACCGTGTGGTTTTAAGAATAAAACAATGGCTTTCCAAACCAATACTCAAACGACTATTTTTACAATATATTATTATTTTACAAAATGAATTTTTGTTCTCTAATCTAAAGCTGAATTAATGAAACAGCTATATGCACGGTTTTGTTACGTAGATCGAAGAAAAAAGACAGTTGACTTGAAATGGTCGTGGTGCCTTGCTTTGGGCTTTCTCATTTGGAATTTCGAAAGGTTCGGCGCAATCACATTCGTCAAGCCATCTATCACGCCCGCGTTAATTATTGCCATTATGGAGTAGGCGAACCTCTTTTTTTGAATGAGTTTATTCTTTTTTTTATTATTTTAAATTTACAATTGAGATGCTTCTTCTAGATAAAGCGTTTTTTAAAAATTTTATTTTAGAATAACAATTGTCCTTATTTCATTATATAAAATAATAGAATGAGCTACCGACTGCTTTTTGTTATCATAAAATTACAAGTTTAAGTCACGAAAATAGTATCTTTGTAAATATAAAAAAAAACTGCGTATATTATGATCTTCTCTAGACTCCCACAAAGCGAGGAGCCTTGTATATTAGGTATATTAGATTTTGACTTTTTTACTTCAATATATAAAATTAGAAAGAGTTTCAGAAAAAAAAATTTACTGTTTTCTTTTAACTTGAGTTAATTGAGAAAAATTTTGCATATTTACGGTTGAAAAAACATAGTTATAATTTTAATGATATCTAAGAACTGTAATGTTATTTTTTATTATATTTGGTAAAATCAAAGATTCAGTTAAGTTATAAAGATACTGAATCAATGATAAACCAAAGAAAACTCAATAATCATGTAACTTAAAACCGAAAAAGATCATGTGACAGAAAATAAAACAAGAAAACAACTTGAGTTTGAGGAGGCAAAAAGATCACTGTTCGTAAGAGTTTATTCTACCGCACATGTATAGATTGAAGGAGACTCTCTAGCATTCAACAAACTCTTCCTTTATCAAAGAAAGTAGGAATAATAAGTATAATTTTTAACCTAGCAAATTTTGTTTTTTCTTTCAAAAGATATAGCGGAAAATAACCTTCATATATTTAAATAATATAACATATATATTTATACATACAATCATAAGTAGACAACAACGTGAAAATAAAGCTAAGGTATCCATTCTTTCACCAAATTCGGACCTTAATGTTAAAAAGACAAACTATAGATTATAATGTTAACATAAAATTTGAGTCAACTAGAAGCACACATTTTCAAGATAAACTTAAAATCAATTTAGATCTAGTGTCCTATCGACTATGGAACGGAGACTAGATTTAATAAGTTACAACGTACAGAACTATTAGTGAAACTTTAAGTTTCTATAAACCAACACCTTATATTGTAAGTTATAGTTCTTATTAGTCATTTTGCACCTCACCATATCTCTTGTTCATCGCATGTTTATGCTAATAACTCATGCATGTGCTTGATCATTCATTAGTGCTTTAGAGATTAGCCAAATTTTCATAGGAACAGTCCCATTCCATACTCATATAGGTGATTTCATTAAGTGTATATTATAATCAAATACTCTACCCATAACATAAGGCGTTATGGAATGTATTAAGAGCTCAACTCATCCTCTTGTAGTTTAGCATTAATCACATACTATAAGAGATACACAAATATTTGATAATGCCTTTTAAAATTAATCAATGACTTTGTAATTACCTATATAAACCTAATTCGTGGGATCGCCATTCACATAGGTTGGGTTACCATCATTGTTACTATCTTGTATTGACTTTAGTCCCATTCCTCTTGATGTTTCAAATATTTGTTTCTTTCTAGATGATTTAGTTAAAGGGTTGGCCAAATTCATGTTTGAATTTACATAATCAATGGATATGATTCCATTTAAATTATTGCTTTAATGCTTCATGTCTCAAACGAATGTGTCTATTTTTGTCATTAGAAGTTTTATTTTTTTGCAATCACTATTGTAACCTTACAACTACAATGCATAGACACGGAATGTGTTAGTTTTACTTCTAAAGATATCTTAACCATTCAGCCTCATTTTCGACTAACTATAGGGCTATAAATTTTGATTCTATTGGTGATTTAGCAATAATAGACCTTTTTTACCGATTTCTTAGTTATTGCACATCTATCAAGAGAAAATACATATCCACTAGTATATTTTATCTCATCTGAATTAGAGATCTGGTACCCTTCTAATACAAAGGGAAACCCATCGTACAAAATACCATAATTGTTAGTGTTTCTCAAATATTTCGTTAGTTTCACCAAAGCAGCCCAATGATCACAATTGAGATTATGAGTATACTTACTCAATCTACGCACATCATAAGCTATATAGGATCAAGTAATGTTTATTAAATGCATCAGACTCATAATAATCTAAGCCTACTCAAATTGAGCCACAATATCACTTTTATTTTTAACTAAAAGAGTGTTAGCATCATAAGGAGTACAAATTTCACATCGAAAAAATTGAATTTCTTAATAAGTTTTCACATAATGGTCTTGTGATAGCATTATACCATATGTATTCCTTATGATTTAAATACTCAAAATAACAATTGCTTCCCCCATATCTTTCATATTAAAACGTAAAGATAGGAAGTTTTTAGTACTACATACAACATTAATACTAGTACTAAAAATAAGTAAGTCATCCATATATAAACTAATGATCACACATTCTCCATCAATAACTACAGTATACACATATTTATCCACTTCAATAGAAGAGAAATCTTCACTTAATAGAACTTGATCAGGTTTTTCATGTCACTACTTAGGAGCTTGTTTAAGACTATACAAATAATTTTGCAATCTACAAACTTTGTTTTCAAACCCAGGTAAAAACCTTTAGATTGTACCATATAAATTTCTTCATTGAAATTACCATTTAAAAATGTAATTTTGACATTGATTTTGTGAATAAATAAATTATGGATAAAAGCTAAAGCAATCAAAATACAAAATTGATGAAATTCTAGTTACAAGTGCGCAAGTACTAAAATAATCAATATCATGTTTTTAGTAAAATCTTTAGAAACCAAACAAGTTTTATATTTCTCAATAGAACCATTAGTTTAAATTTCCTTATGAAAATCCATTTGCAACCAATAGTTTATCACTTGGTGGTTAATCTACTAAATCCCAACTTTTATTTTTAAAAATAAAGTCAAGCTTATTTTTAATGACTTCTTTGCAAAATTGTGCATCAAAAGAAGAAATTGCATTGAAAAATAATAAAGGGTAATTTTGAACAATTCTTTTCTTGGTCTTTTTCTCCTTCTCAGCAACTTCTCAAAGTTTTCACAATCAATATTAATAGTGGACACATAAGAAATTTTCTCAAAAAGTGGAAAAAATACGTTAAAAAAATTATGCATTCTTTGTCTCAATGATAGTTATTATCAATGACATCACTTTTCAAGATAAGAAATTTATAAGCAACATTATTATTAGCATAACTAATCATGCATACTTTGTCTCAATGATAGTGTTATTATCAATGATATCACTTTTCATAATAAGAAATCTATAAGTAACATTATTATTAGCACAACTAATAAACATACAATCAGAAGTTTTTAAGCTTATATTCTTTATTTTTTTTAGGATTAGGCCTCATCACTTTAGCAAGATATCCCCACACTTTTAAATATTTCAAATTAGAAAGGTAACCTATCCATAATTCATATGGTGCTTATCAGTTATTTTATAAGGAATTTTTTTTTTGTAAGTGACATGCAGACAAAATAGTTTCCCCCATAAATTATTAGGATTAGAATAATTAACAAGAAAAGTATTCATCATCTCTTTTAAAGTTATTTTTTTCCTTTCTACTACACATTTGATTAAAGGGCATAAAGGGCATTCCTTCTTTTTCACAATAGTCATCAAACAAAACATATTCACCTCCTCTATTCGATCAAACTCTTTTTATTTTCCTATTTAATTAATTTTTACCTCAATTTTATACAATAAAAAAATAATAAAATCCTCATCTTTATTTTATAACAAATACACTTTAGCATATCTAGAAAAATTATCTATAAAAGTTATGTAACATTTCTTACCACCTCTAGATAATGTTTTAGTTCACCAAGATCAATATGAATTAAAGTTAACAATTTAGGTTCTCTATTAGCAATGCACAAGATTTGTTAGTTGTTTTTGTTTGAGCACATATGCCACATTTAATTTATCCATGCATGTAACTTCCCGTTACTGATAGTAGGGGTATTTTAGTAATTGGGACAGACTGATAGGTTTCATTTCATTCACTGACTGAGCATG
>JANVCQ010000231.1:8209221-8234089 GCA_025531925.1 Erythroxylum plowmanianum
TTCGCTTTTGATTTCAATAAGTATTATGTTTCGCTTCCGTTACCTTTATTTCAATTCGCTTGCATTTCCGCTGTTGTGTTGCCTCTCGTTCTGTTTGTTCCGCTTCTTTCGCTTCCGCTTTTCGGTTGGGATCCGGTTCCCGGATCGGGTCCCAACATCGTGCTTTTGCACGACGGTGTTTTTGGCCTATAATGTTAAAAGTCACCATCTGCTTTTGCACGACGATGCTTTTCCACTTCTTCTTCTTCACAGACATCCTAACTTCTAAACTCCATAACTTTTGATTCAGAACTCCAAATTTTGCAAACTTTATACCAATGGAAAGATAAAAGAAATATATACAACTTCCATGAAGACCATTTTATCAAAATATCTCTAGATCAGTACAGAAAAATCACACAAGTTTCAGATCGAAAATCTAACTCTCCATTGTTCATTCTCAGAAAATTTTCAGACTTCCACTTTCCAAAATCCAACACTTTAATTTTTATTCTAGTCATTTCCACTTCATTTCACTAAACTCATTCACCACAATCCACACTACCTCTAAAAAACAAAATTAACCAAGTTCTATCAAGATCATAAAAAATTCAGATCTCCATTTTAATCCTCTCTCTACTATCATTTTTTTAATGTTAATTTTTCACTTCATCAATTCAATTGATCACTCAGAACTATTCTAACTCATCTTTAGCTCATCAACACTCACCAATCAAAACTCCAAGATTCAAGTAGAATTCATTTCTACTAATTCACAACAAACCAAAGTATAATAACATTAAAAATATAGTACTTTTGGTTAAACTCAAATTCTAGTACTTTTCAATTTTCTGACTTATTCATTATCAGCAAAACTCATCTCAATATAACTTTTACAGTAACCTCATAGTTCCCCGAACACCGCATCTCTCAAGGTTGTTCCCTTAAATCCAAACTCATTAAAAATCGCCTCTGTTCAAAAATTCTCAAGCATGAACAGTACATCACAACCACATACGTGATCTTCCAAACAATGATAGAACACGTGTTTCTTCATCAACTTATGTAAATTTCCATATTTCTCAGTCCAGAATCCATTCAACACAGTATTAAACAATATCTACTTCTTAAATCAATCATCATCCATCATCGAAACCTCAATCCTCAAACCCATGCATGCATGTATATATATACATTACACCAGAAAATAACCATCATTAGAACTATTTACTTGATTCAGTTCTTAAATTCCAGCAAAGAGAGTAACTTAGCAACACAAAAGCACAATCACTTGCTATTCGGTGATGAACAAAACCAAGCAGAAAATACGTCAAATCATCAAAAGTTAAATAACCTCTTCCTATCCACAACCTACTAACACGTGTGCCATTTATCACCACAGATATAAATCACTTATCATTTGATATTTTTACCACATGTCACTCTAAAATTGGTCCAAAAATCAATATTTTTTCAAAATTTATCAAAAATTTCAAAACAATACTAACAGTCCCCATATAAATTTTTTACCACCAATAAGTCACAACTCATATTTTAAATCACATTATTCAATCAATTATACCCGGAATTATTCATGAATACATGTACAATTTTTTATGTGCAGAAAAATTCACTATTCATGTGTATGTGTATATGCATGAGCATGAAAATGCAAATTCTAAGCTCTCATTGAACACTCTTATTTACTATTCTAAACTCCTCACAGGTAACGGGATGTTACATTCCCAATGCTCAGTACCAATGGACTATGATGCCCTTTAGACTCAAAGTTGCTCCATCACTATTTCAAAAGTCCATTACAAAAATCTACGAGCCTATCTTCAACAGTGCCTTGATCTACATCGATGACATTTTACTATTCTTAAAGACCCATGAGAAACATCAGGCCCTTCTTTAAAGATTTTTGGACCTTACACAGTAGTATGGTATGATGCTTTTGGCTTCAAAAAGCACTATTGGTACAACAGAAATTGAATTTCTTGGAATGCACTTCAAGGATGAATTCTATCAATTAGGCCCACCTATTGCAAAAGAATTATTGCAATTTCCTGATGAAAATCTCACTGTAAAATAGATTCAACAATTCCTTGGAATTGTCAATTATATCAAAGATTTCATACCGCATGTGGCAGCCTTCACATCAAGCTTATCTAAGCTCTCATGCAAGAATCCACCAACATGGGGAAAAGAACAGACTGCAGCTGTCAAGCATCTCAAGAATCTTTGTCAGAATATTTTACTATTAAAATTTTTTGAACACAGACTATCTCTCTCTTTGACAGATGTCAGTCTCAATAAGATAGGAATGACCAACCTATCCACACAAATCCAACAGCATCCACCATGGCCACCAAATATTTTTTCCTATAAGTATCCTTCTCCTCTTCGAAAAAATCACAAAAAGATTTGCATTACTTCTTTTGCTTCTCAGCAATTTGGTAGAATGGATATCAACATTCTTTTTGCTCATATAAAGAAAGCTTTTCCTCCTCTTACTAGGCCTCCTCATAGTGTCTCTGAAGTTGGCTCACTTACGAGTAGTAGTTTATTCTATTACTTGCGTCTTTTTCTGCATGAACATAATTCTACTGGAAATCCTATTATGTTCAACATCAAAGCACCATACCAAAATGTGATTCTTCTACAAGATCCTTTATCTAAAAACACTTTATGATATTTTTGGGCATTATCTGCTTTATATGCCTGTGCTTTTACAGTTTCTCCTCTTCAACTATATCAACATCTCTGTAATCCAAACAATGGCAGTTCTTTACTATGGACATTCCTTGAATGGTTCCAACCTTTAAGCCAATGGAAGCAGCAATTTGGTGTTATCATTGAACAACATCATCTTGGTTAGCTGCAGCACGACGACAAAATACACAATGTTTCTTCATTGTGCATCGTCCTTATAAAGAAACATCTACTGGAGTTCTATACATTGAACAACGTGTCCAGTTTTGGCATACAACCTTGTATTGGCCACAACATAAAGAGAATGTGTTAGCCTCTTTAAGACATCTGCTTAAAGAGCTTAATCACTTTCCAGAACATCCAGAATTAACTACATTTATTGGACCTCACATTGGAGAATTTATGCCTGGTGAACCTGAAACACCAGAAGTTAACAGTCCTAGTCCCAATAGTCCTGAATATACTGATTCAGGGGAAGAAGAAGAGACAAATATCTCACAAAACATAGGACATTCTCAACCTTCCAACTCGGTTTTCCAAGATGCTCAGGATCTTAATGAAAATACTCCTAGCATTGATGAAGATCAGTTAGACCAATTCCTGCATGAGCTACACATGGCAGAGCTCCGTCACAGCAAAAAGAAACGACCTCATCATGCTGATTGTGACAACTCAAGTGATCCAAACTCTCCATCTAATCTCCAAAAGTGGCAATCTCCAATTTGCCACAATTAACTTTTGGATATTTTGGATCCATTATTGTGAGATAAAGACAGAAGGCCTTACTTTACATTTATAAAGTAAGAATGAGACAAAAGTTGACTACTTGGAATCTTTTTGCCAGCTTTTTCGAGTATATTGGGGAAAGAAGTATTATCCATTTCAATAACACAATGAATAGGAGTGAGGTGGATAGAGAATTTTTCAATACCTCTTTTTACAGCGGGAATCTCCTTGTATGAGATATGATAGTGACATTTAGATTGACTGAAAGATCCACCAGCATGTCCATAATAATGGCGTTTGTCATTGATTTCCTCAAGAATGACTGCCCCCCAGTGTTCATCACTAGCATCTGTTTGCAAGACACATTGTCCTTTTTTAGGAATCTTTAAAGGTGGAGGATCCTGACAGATTTGTTTAAGATGCCTGATAGCTACAGTCTGTTCTTTTTTCCATGTTAGTGGATTCTTGCGTAAGAGCTTGGATAAGTTTGATGTGAAGGAAGCCACATGCGGTATGAAATCTCTGATATAATTGACAATTCCAAGGAATTGTTGAATATGTTTTACAGTGAGATTTTCATCAGGAAATTGTAATAATTCTTTTGTAATATGTGGGTCTGGCTGATATAATCCATCCTTGAAGTGCATTCTAAGAAATTCAATTTCTGTTGTACCAATAGTGCTTTTTGAAGCTGAAAACATTATACCATACTACTGTGTAAGGTCCAAAAATCTTTGAAGAAGAGCTTGATGTTCCTCATGGGTCTTTGAGAATAGTAAAATGTCATCGATGTAGATCAAGGCATTGTTGAGGATAGGTTCGTAGATTTTTGTAATGGATTTTTGAAACAGTGATGGAGCAACTTTGAGTCCAAAGGGCATCACAGTCCATTGGTACTGAGCATTGGGAAAGCAAAATGTAGTCTTGTAATGTTCTTCAGGGTGAATACCCAATTGCCAAAATCCTACTTTAAGATAAAACTTTGAGAAGATAACAGCTTCCTTAAGAAATAGTACATGTGTACTAATTTTGGGCAAAGGAAACTTATCATCCTGTAGGAATGCATTCAAAGCCTTGTAGTCTATTACTAGATGTTTTTTTCCACGTTTCTACTCTGAACGTTTGTTGACATAGAATACTTAGCAAACCCAATCTGACTTTGTGGGCTCGATCAATCCTTGCTACAACAACACGACACACTCATCTTGTGCAAGCTTCAAATCATCAGGGTTCATCCCTGGATGTGTGACTTTCATAGGATTGATATTCTCATTCTTTTTAAATGGTAGACTTATGAAAAAGTCTGAGTTTTTCCACAGAGGATTTGGATGAGTAAACTGTGCATGAGACTCTAGACAGTAGCTTAATAGTTTATCTCGAAGTCCAGTGTAACATGTAGGAACCTGTGTAAGTTCAAACAAGTTTTTTAGATCAGTGTATGGATTCAAAAGGTTTCGATACCTGAGCTCTATGGGTAGGATCTGTAGATGTTTGGCTTTACAGTAAACATCCATGCCAATGAGAAGATCTGGGCCTGGTATTGAAAAATGAAGAATCCTTTCTTCACAAAATAATCTTCTCTTCTCTGAAACCTTTAAACCCTGATATTAAATCTCCTCAGTGCTTAAAGATTGTAGGATGAGTATGCTCTACACTCGCCTTTTATAAGGATCTTGTGTATCAAAAAATCTCTGATAGTCTGGAAGAACTGTTGCTTCTAAATTTTCGCTGACTTGAGTCAGAAGCATTAACAGGGAATGAACGAGTAAGAGTGTGTGAGTGAAGTAGGTTTCCTAAGAGGCGTGAGCAGTAAGTCCCGTATTAGCCGAGGGAAAGGCATTGAAGGGGTGTAGGTCTCCGATAACTAGAACAGCTACATAGTGACACACACTTGCAATCCGATTTTAGTTAGTCGATGTCTTCAACCAGTATGATGGTTTAGAATGAGAGTTAGCCGGGAGGGTTAACCTAAAAAAGGTCATAGTTTCCCTGTATCGTCCTATAAAGGACTATAGGGTACCAAAGTGGTATCAGACATTTTACTATTCTCAAAGACTCATGAGGAACATCAGGCCCTTCTTCAAAGATTTTTGGACCTTGTGGATTTAAAGGGTAGCTTAAGTATTGAAGATGATAGAAATGAATATAAGGAGAAGAAGAGAAAGAAGAAAATAGGTGGTGTTAGTACTAATGCTGCTTTATTGAGTGCTAGTCAAAACAATTTTGTAAACTTAAAGGGTCATCCAATAGTTGAAAAAGAAAAAAAATGAAGTGAAGAAGAGCAACTACATAAAAAAGTAAAGGAAATTGGGACATTTAACTAAAAGTGATTCTGGAGATAGGATAACATAATAGAACATGGATGGTGGAGATAAGGTTGAGAAGAAGAAAAAGGACAAGTTGATGAAAAATGGCTCAGGAAAAAAAGGTAGCCAGGGATAAAAAGTTGGTCTTGACTCTGCTGATTTATCAAAGATACCTACATCTGAAAGAAAATCTAAACGAGTGAGTTTTTCCTAAGAAGTGGAGGTTTTCCCTTATTCAGGTGATCCAAATAACAGAAAGGTTGTTCAAGAAAATGGGCTAGTTAGAGGCAAGCATTACTCACCTGAGGATGAGATGATCAAAGCGGTTGTTATGAACTATATTGATACTCACCAGTTGGGTGAAGATGATCTTGAAATGGTGTTGCATAATAAAAGGTATCCTAAAATTAAATATTGTTGGAAGGAAATTGTAGCAGCCTTGCCTTAGAGGCCATGTCGGAGTATATATTGTCGAACCTATGTCTTGTTTGAAAGAGGTGATAAGCGTCCTTGGACAGAAGAAGACCTTGAAATGACACGCAAATTTTATGAAAAGAATGGGTCTGATTGGAAGGCTTTTGCGGAAAGGAAATCCAAGCATGGAATGCTGAGGGATAACATATGTTGCACTGCGATCAGTGACAAGTTGGGAACAAGAGCACAAGCTCTTTTGTTGCCATAAATGATATGATCAGTTGACATCACCAATGGTGAAAGAAGGGAAATGGTTTGATACAGATGATTACCAACTGGTGATCGAGCTCTACAACCAAGATATTTGCTGCATGGAAGATGTTGACTGGGACAATCTTCTGGAGCATAGATCTGGAGATCTGTGCCGAAAGGGATGGAATGAAATGGTCAGACACTTAGGCGAATACAAGAATAACTCGTTCTCTTAGCAGGTTGATTTATTCATGGATCAATACTCTCCTGATGTGCTTGAAGCACAGAGATTCAGTTAGCCAATGCAAACCATTCTCTATGTATGATCCATTCAAAGACACTCATGTTGTAGTCACATTATTCTATGATTAAGTTAAGCAACAATATGAGCCATGATATAAGAAACATCACAAATTTTCAAAACTTTAGATTTTCTCATTGAACTCAAATGTCTTTACGTATTGTTAGACTTAGCATAATCTTTGATCTTTCATTCAAATCTTGGCCATGGTTGAAAATTTTCATCAATATGTATTCATACATGACAAACTCTCAATTTTTCATTGACATTGTCATTTGTCTCGCATACTTGTAGGACATTATCTTATTAACTCATAACGGTCATCTTCATATTAAATTACACGCTAATCATTGATTAAAACTCAGTAACACTTATATAAATCTATGCAAATACTTGTTGGAAAATTATCAGTCAGTACTTCACATGATGTGATGAGATGTGAGATTAATTTATATTGCACCATTAATTATTTAATTAATTATTATAAAAGTTTTATCAGTCTGTATTTTAATCATATAGTCTCCGTGGTATTACATCCTCTATTTTAATACTATTAAATTACATCATATTCAATTACATCCAACTTGCCGACTTACTAGGCATGCTACTTCATTAGTATCCATATATATATGTATAGTTCTACGTAGCTAAGAAAGTCAAGTAAAAGTTACCAATACCATACTTTAATGTAATTCACAATAGGAAGAATAGTTTATCTTCCACATAAATCAGAAATAGATTTATTTGAATATATTGCGACAAAAATCTCAGAAAGAAGAGTATAAATAAGGCCACGGTTTTTAATATTGTTATTTTTTTTTTGAGTTAACGCCAGACAAAACATGTCCCTCCCATTTTGTAACTGTCTGAACATCCCCTGTCTATTCCTCATACCTCGCCAACTCTTCCTCTCTGCCGTTTCTTTCCTCAAAAAAGCCATTTACTGCCTCCAAATCCTGTGGTCTACGTCTTTCAAGTCCAGTCTTTTTGCTTGCTCATTTGGTCAATCAACCACCTGGGCATCTTCAAACTTGATGAACAAAGTTTTTGTTATGAACAATCACATTCATTTCTAACCTAGTACTCGGGTCTGTATAGCTTTTTGGACAACGATATGAACAGAGAGAATGTTAATGCGTATCGTTGTTTTCTCTCTGCATCGTTCTTTGTTGCTTTCTTTGGGTTGGTGATATCGCCACAATATGTCTCTTGCCAAGATGCTCAAGACTACGTTAACAATCCTGCTGCTGAACAGTTGGTATCGCATATGGTCGATGTTGGTCTGTCAAATATTATCTCCGTCTTCAAGGACGATATTAGCAAATACTTAGGTTTCTGCATAACGGACGTGTGTGTATACGAATAATCACTACCCTTTTGATGTTTTGATTGGTTTCTCAAAATGGGGTTACATGCTTTTTCTCTGGACTACAGGGATGCAGATTGGCAAAGAGCATTCAATTTCTCCAGGGACCCACAATTCATAACCCAGTGCGCTAGGAAAACCAAAGGTACAGAATGATTTAAATTTATGCTTTTGGCTAGTTATGCACATTTTGAGAGTGGAGGTTCCTAACATCCACAGAAGAATGGATTTTTAAGTTACATGGGAGCAGAAAACTTGGTTCAGTAAAAGTTTTGAAAGTTTTATTTACAATACAAGCTCTTGACGACCAAATGAGTTTCTTCAAGTCATCACATTATATTTGACGTTTCTTTTGATAATTTGTTGGTCAGGAGATATGCCTCAGCGTTTATGTACAGCTGCAGAAATAAAATTCTACATAAGTAGTTTCTCTTTGAATGCTAAAAAAAGAGCCAACTACTTGCAGCTTAACAAGAACTGCAATTTGAGCTCATGGGTCTCTGGATGTGAGCCTGGATGGGCTTGCACTGTTGGTAAAGGAGTGAAAACTGAACTGAAAAGTACGAAAGAAATACCTGTTAGAACTACTGAATGTGCACCTTGTTGCGAAGGTTTCTTTTGTCCTCACGGCCTAACTTGCATGCTGCGTGAGTACCTGGATTCTCTTTTGTTCTTTACATCAATATTATCAGGAACCTCTTCTCTCAGTGACTCCCCCATCTCAATTGTCCTAGTTCTCTTTAGCATAGATTACCTAGGACTATATAGGTTGTGTTTCTGATATGCGCTTCTGCAAAACTTGAAGAACTCAGGAACATGATGCTGTTCTTATTCAGTGACACAGTAGTACATTGAGTTCATTGCCTAGCTTTAAAGAGCGAAGGCTTATATTCTATTTTACCTGTTAACATTTGCTATCTTGCCACTACAGCATGTCCATTGGGTGCTTACTGCCCACTTTCAAAGTTGAATGAAATGACTGGTGTATGTGACCCGTAAGTCCATTCCTGTTTTGAACATCATGACTTGAATTGCTGCTGTTCGAGATACATAATTATTTATTGGCAGAAATATGTTGCAGATACCAATATCAATTGCCTTCTGGGAGGCCAAACCATACCTGTGGTGGAGCAGATACTTGGGCTGATGTGGCGAGTACTAGTGAGGTATTCTGTTCAGCAGGATCATACTGTCCGTCTACTACCCAAAAAATTCCTTGCAGTAGGGGGTATTGATAATTATCCCAGAACTTCCATCACTTGCATATGAACTTACAAAAAACTGCTTTTTCTTTGTTGTTGCATGCCATTCAGATTCTCTCTTTCTGCCAACATCTTGATCATCCGTTTGTTTCCTTTCTCAAGTTTGTTACGGCGATATGTTCTCAGTCTCCTTATCACTTACGCATCTACCCTTTTTCCATTTCAGACATTACTGTAGGACTGGTTCTATATCACAAAAAGGTTAGTAAAAGTCCTAATTTCATGCCTTTACATTTTGTTTCAAAACATGAGAGAGAGGATTGAGAGAGAACATTGACACCATAGGGATGAAGGAAATTAAAAAGAATATCAATTTTTCATTTAATTGGTTTGAAACAAAATAATAAAGTTAATCCCCGCTGGTTCAGCAGTTTATAATCCTTAATCGTGATAGTGCAGGATGCTTTAAAATGGCAACTTGTACACCTCAATCAAGTAATCAGAATATCACAGCATATGGCGTCTTGGTTTTTGTAAGTGATAAATTCAATGCAGTTACAGATGATAGCTTGCTTGAAATTTTTATAGATTGCAGAAACTTTCTATCAGATTCAGTTAGTTGTTTGATTTCTTTGGAAAATGAAGATGATATTTAATAATTAGATGCATTTACTGCATACCTGACACAAGTGCTTTAACATCTAAACTCTTCATGTAGGCTGGGATAAGTTTCCTGCTCATCATAATTTACAACTGTTCTGATCAAGTTATTGCAACTCGAGAACAAAAACAAGCACAAACCAGGGAGAAAGCAGTTCAAGAAGTAAGAGAAACGGTACAAGCACGTGAAAAATGGAAATCTGCAAAAGACATTGCCAAGAAGCATGCAGTAGATATTCACTCTCAATTATCACGTACTTTCTCTCGTGCGAGATCCAGAAGGGAACAACAAAAAGGATTGGTTAAACTTGCAGAGGATGGTTCCTTACCATCATTGTCTGGGTCAAGCTCAGCAGCAACGGGAACGATAAACGACAAAAGTAACCTCACAAGGATGCTGCACGAAATTGAGGCTAATCCTGAGGGTTCTGAAGGCTTCAATTTGGAGATTGGAGATAAAAATATCAAAAGGAACGCACTAAAGGGTAACAAGTTGCATACTCAGAGCCAAATGTTTAGGTATGCATATGGGCAAATTGAGAGGGAAAAGGCCTTTCAGGAGCAGAACAAGAACTTGACCTTCTCAGGGGTGATTTCCATGGCTAATGATATTGAAATCAGGAAGAGGCCTCCAATTGAGGTGGCTTTTAAGGATCTAACCCTCACTTTGAAAGGTAAAAACAAACATCTTCTAAAATGTGTTACTGGGAAATTATCACCTGGCCGAGTGTCTGCAGTCATGGGTCCTTCTGGTGCCGGGAAAACCACATTTCTTTCTGCTTTATCTGGAAAAGGAAGTGGATGCACCGTTACTGGTATGGTTCTTGTAAATGGGAAGCCGGATCCAATCCACTCATACAAGAAAATTATTGGATTTGTGCCTCAAGATGATATTGTGCACGGGAACTTGACTGTGGAGGAGAATCTCTGGTTTAGCGCTAGATGCAGGTAAGCGGTTCTAAATCCTAACTTCCAAATGACTTTTTAAGTATCTACATCTGTTTAAGAACTTAAGAAGAAATTGGTTTTGCATAGTTTTCTTGAGAATTTGAAGCCGTTTCAATAGCTGCCAACAGCTTGTAACTTCAGTTGACCTATCTTGACACTCTCATCTGTCTGGTACTTGGTTCACAAAAATAGTAGTTGCTTAAGAATCTTTCATTTTCTTTTGATTAACATAGTCTTCGTTGGAGTTAACTGCAGACTGTCTGCTGATCTTCCAAAGCAAGAAAAGATTCTGGTTGTTGAAAGAGTGATCGAGTCACTGGGGCTCCAGGCGGTGCGCTATTCTCTTGTTGGGACAGTGGAGAAGCGGGGAATATCTGGGGGTCAAAGAAAACGAGTAAATGTCGGTCTTGAAATGGTTATGGAACCTTCACTGTTGATATTAGATGAGCCCACATCAGGGCTTGACAGTTCGTCCTCTCAGTCACTGCTTAGAGCTCTTCGACGTGAAGCTCTCGAAGGAGTGAACATTTGCATGGTCGTTCACCAACCAAGGTTCTTACTTTCGTTTCAACTTCTATCAACTTGCACTGATTTTCTTTTTTGGCCAATATATTCCACCATTCTTCCGCTTCTGCTTGACATTCTGAGTACTTCCCTGTTTTTCCCTTGGTTTCTTTTCATTCTCGGACTGCTCCAGCTATGCGTTGTTCAAGATGTTCGATGATTTAATACTTCTAGCCAAGGGTGGCTTGACAGTGTATCATGGACCGGTAAAGAAAGTTGAAGAATATTTTAAAGGGCTCGGGATTACAGTGCCCGAGCGTGCCAATCCTCCAGATCACTTCATTGACATTTTGGAGGGCATAGCGAAACCAACCTCTGGAATCGGCTACAAAGAACTTCCCATCAGGTGGATGCTTCACAATGGCTACCCAGTTCCTGCGGATATGTTGCAGGATGCTGAACAGCTGGGAGCGTCAAGTGATAACTCGGCTGACAGAGGAAGGCCAAGTGATGCTGGATCGCAAGAAGAATCTTTTGCAGGAGAGTTATGGCAGGATGTCAGGTCCAACGTGGAGACGAAAAAAGATAATTTTCAATACAAGTTCTTGAATGCTGGTGATTTATCTGGACGCAGAACTCCTGGTATCCTTCTACAGTACAAATATTTCCTCGGAAGGTAAGCACAACCTCATTACTTTCATGTTTATTCTTGCTCTGTCCTGCAAGTATTTCAGAAGGTATTTCCAACCATGCGAACTTCAAGTGTTTAAACTATCAGGACATGTACTCTCTGGAGGAGAATTTTACTCGGGACTGTTCCTCTTGACCAGGATGCCTTAATTATTATCTGAAAAGAAAAATCCTTAACCTTCCGTTTCAGGATTGGTAAGCAGAGGCTGCGAGAAGCAAGGACACAGGCAGTAGATTATTTGATTTTGTTGCTAGCTGGAATCTGTTTAGGCACATTAGCTAAAGTGAGAGACGAAAATTTTGGGGTGTCCGGTTACACGTACACTGTCATTGCAGTCTGTAAGTAAAATCTTCTACAATATTACAGATGCCATGGTTTCCTTTAGGAACTAGATTTATGTTTCTGAAAGTTTGGGTTTTCCAGGTGACTTACCTGGGTTTCTATCGGGTGCTGGTAACTTTTGATTGCCCTTATAGTTTATAAGATAAACTGTTTGGCCCTTAAAGGACGTTAATGTAGCACAAGATGCTCATCTAGATTTGTTAATGAAGTAACCTTCCACATGAGGTTTTCTCACCACTATCAACATTTGATTGACTACAGCTCTCCTGTGCAAGATTGCTGCAATGAGATCGTTTGCCCTGGACAAACTGCATTACTGGAGAGAGAGTAGTTCTGGTATTAGCAGCATGGCTTACTTTCTTGCTAAAGACACAATTGATCATTTGAACACAATTGTCAAGCCACTTGTGTATCTGTCCATGTTCTACTTCTTCAACAATCCAAGATCAAGTGTGACGGACAATTATGTAGTTTTACTATGTCTGGTGTACTGTGTTACTGGCATAGCTTATGCATTGGCTATTTGCCTTGAACCTGGTCCTGCACAATTGGTAAGCATTTGGAGCCACATTCGCTTTATAATTAGTAGCTCAACAATGTCAATTATCAATGAATCTCATATAGAAATGGCGCTCATGCTTATTTGCATCAATTTCTTTCCATTTCACTTACAGCACATCTTCTGTGTTATCAGTGGTCTGTGCTTCTTCCTGTTGTCTTAACTCTGATAGCAATCCAGAAAGATGATGGCAATTTTATGGAACTCATTTCTGGATTATGCTACAGTAAATGGGCATTGGAAGCATTTGTCATATCAAATGCTAAAAGGTTAGCTTATTATACACCCTCTTCGTTATTGACCAACTTATCCTCGTTCAGTCTTAATCTCTTGCAGATATTACGGAGTGTGGCTGATAACAAGGTGTGGCTCACTTCTGAGTGCTGGTTATGATCTCAATGATTGGTATTTTTGCTTACTTTTGCTCTTCATAACTGGTATAGTTGGTCGCATCGTTGCCTTCACCTTAATGATCATTTACCAAAAGAAGTAGATTCAACATCTCCAACTTTTTTCTACACAAAAACAGATTAATCATAGACGTTGAAGTTATTGAAGGAAAAGTATGATTCTCGTTGAGCTGGGACAGCTCAAAATTCATTTTCCTGTGTAAACATATGAAAGAAAACTTGATGTTTTGTGTACAGTGATTATCTTCATTCTAATCTACCCAGATGAGATGATAAATAGATAGAAACTCATGGAACAAGGCACCAGGATTTTCTGTGTGTGCGTGTTTCGACAGATTGTGAATATACACGTGCGTTATTGAATTAATGAGCAGGAAATGAAACATAAACATGTTAGTGATTCTGCTATTCAGTTGAAGATTTATTCTCAGGAAGAAGGTTTACTGCCCGATATATTTGAATCAGTTCAACCAATTTAGGTGTAGCTGGATTTTGTGTGCACAACACATTTTGCACTCTACTCTGTGTACAAAAAATATCTGTATCTAATAATTAATCATCTTAAGTGCAAGTGTCGCAGACAAACTGCAGCTGTACGTATTATAATTTCAGGAGTAAAGCCAGTTCAAGTAAAACCACTGGTTCATAAGTTAATCAAAAGTCACTGCCATCTCCACGGCCTTGGCGTACATGGTTATTTGCTATGGATAAGATTTTGTATTCGTGTAATGCATGTTACATATAGAAGATAGTCCTGCATAATACCATTGAAACATTAGAACTTTATGACTGCCATAGGTTAATCATGCTCCTTTCAAGTATGAAGGGTACAGTAACTCAAATACAACAAAATATTCCCATTCACAATCAAGATATGCCTTTTGACTCCAAAAAATCAACTGAAATGACAAATCCTGACCTAGTGATAAGAGCTACAAGTATTAGAAAAGAAAAACTCTGATCTAATAATATTGAAGGGTGACCATTAAAAGCTCATGCTACAACAGATCCCTTTAATTTATTGCTCAACAGGGGAGCAAGATGAACAAGACCACTTTTAAGTTTCCCAGTATTGGATTGCCAATAATAAAAAACTTCCGTTGTATGTCCCACATGATTTCTCCACTTGACTGGATTAATCGAGGCAATTTGAGACTAAGGCAATTCCATCTTCCTCCGATCTTGATCAAACTTGACTGATCTGTGTGTTCTAAAACACGGACGGAAGAATGTCTAAAAAAGACCGGTTTTCTGGTGGGGCAGATTACTTCATAATGCCAGTATCCCAAAAGTAGGTTTATCTCCAAAGTAACTCGCCCATAAATTTGAGAGCTGGAACACCTGTTATCTCTACATCAAACAAGGGTGATTGAATTGTGCTCAAACTGCCAAGTTCTGGATCTTTCTGGATGATATCTAGTGCTCGATTCTGATCCTGCAAAATCCACAAAGCTGATGCTAAATCTTTGATAACAAAAAACAAGGCTAATTGTCTTGTTGAGAATGCTTTGACAACTGGATTGTCAAATTGATAACCTTTTGAAACTGGATAGAGAAGTTTTCATGAAAGCCAAATACTTAAAGCAGTGATTATCAGGCCATGAGCATAAGAAACAGTTTCGCATGTTTAGGAAAAATCAGATGCACCTTCCTCTTCATTTCACAGAACTTGCAATTCGATGCAGATGGAGGTAGAATTTGATTTACAATAAGCCTCTGGACAGGAACGCCTTCCTTCCTCAAGGATGCAAGCAACCTCGATGATTCATGTGCTGCCATAACCTTGAGAGGTTCATAAAACAGACTCAAAGTGAGTTGTGAGAAGTTAATATTCTGCAATATAAAGTTGCTCGGCGTGAACATAAAGCCCTAAGAGGGGATTCCAATAAGTCTATTCAATTTGTTCTGTAAAATAGCTTCAGCTACAAGTAAATCATTGAGGTTATGACAAGATAATTGACCAATCTAGAAGAATAAGTTTTGAATGCAATCATTCCAACAGCTTTAATTTTGAAATGCATCCAAGGTAATACTCTATTGCATGGATGGGTGGGTGATCTGATTAAAATGATTGTTTACATCCCAGCTATTGGCAGAATGTTATCAAGAAGGAGGGTTTAGATAAACTAAAAAATCACAAGAATAATATAAGCCACTGCCATAATATTTCTAGATCACTTCACTACCCAGATGTCATATTTTGCTAAAGTTCAAAAAAAAGTTTGAGCTGATTTCTCAGTAAAGTTCTCATCCATTCCATTCTACAATTAGAAATATTAGTTCTTTTTGTTTTCTTCAAAAAGAACAGTTCTTAAGTTGTTTTCTAAGGGGTAAAAAGTGTACAGAGCATAAAACAATATCAGTTGATAGTAAAGGCCCTGGTTTAAAGGCACAGACAGGAATCGGAGAAACATGCAGGATACAAAGATCAGAGTGCATTTTGTTGCTTTATGAGTTGCTACCCAAGATAGAAAAAGAATATTGACTTCTGAGAGTATTACCGTTGGAATAGTCACTATTATAAACTCAGTCCTGTATGAGTCACGAAAAAGATCCCGCACTTTTGCCATCCTCTCTCTCAATTGCTCCAGTTTGTGAGACTAAAAAGTTCACAACTAAAATACTAAGATCTTGACAATGCTCACTACTTTACGAAAATCAACCTCCATACTTACATTATCCTGTTGTGCATCCTGTTTTCCCAGGAGTGACCTCATAGCAGAAGTTGCTGATGCCAATTTCTCCTTCAGCTGGTTGGAAATTGATTAGAGACCATATGAGAAAGACTGAACAGTCAACCATCGTAAAACAAAAAAGTAGTAGACATCTGCAACTAGCTATCCACCCATGTTAGCATTACAAAGTGAAAAATAGACTGCTCCGTGGTAAGAAATGATGGAAAATATTATGGTGTAAATAAATTTTGAACATACTCACCATGGCTACACTCCTCTGGGAGTTAGCTTTTAATGCTTAACAAAAGAGTTTCACCACCATTATGAAGAAGCTATATTCAAAATCATCAAATATACTTCTGGGTTTGGATTTACCTTCATTAGTTTACCTATTGATGCGTCCAAAAAGTCAGGGAGGGAAAGAAGTCGAAGGGTGTGACCCTATAAAGTAACTCATTACTCATGGAGGGAAATTATCTGCTGAATTTGAATAATGAAAAAGCAAGAAGAAATTCACTAACTGTTGGTGCCGTATCAAACACTATCCGGGTGAAACTACTGTATGCTTGGGACTCAACAAATTGCATAACCTGTAAAGCCACTACATGATTAGAAAACATATCCAAAAATATCTCTACAAAGGAGCAGTACTGTTCCATGCCTGAGAAATTGCAATAGCCTCATCAAAACCAGGTGGAGGAGTGTCCAACAATGCTTCCAGTTTCAGTTCCCCTAACTACGACAAATTGAAAATGAAAAGTAACTTATCAAGACTATCATAGTAAATAAGGAGAAAAACAAAAGATCACAGACTCTGAAGAGAATAGGAAAAGATCCTAAGTACTGGCATAGGCAAGAAGACAACGTACTCAAACGTAATTTCTTTGCATCTCCAAACAGAAACTAAACTGAGTGTATGCAGGACCTAAAATCTACTTACATGATAATACCAACATGTAGAGTGAGAAACGAGAATTATTACCTCCAAATGCAGGGGAGATGATTAACTTTGATGAGATCATACCAAATAATTAGCATGTAACTAACCTGATCAGCAAGCGTTCCCAAGCCAAGGCCATACATGAAGTCTTTGGCCCCAGTTCCCCCAGTCTTTTGACTGGCAGCTCGAAATTCTTCTTTAGCTTTCTCAGGGTTTACCTGTCACAACGCTAAATATTAAGCATGGATCAAATAGTGCTGGAACAAAAGACCATTTCTGTGCAACATGTTGTCCAAGCATATACCTCGAGAGCAAATAAAGGAGATTCCATCCCTTCAACAGGAGCAAGTGTTCCTCCCGACAAATCCTGGAAAGATTTGAGAAATTAGTCACAATGGTTGAAACTCAGACATGTATACAAAAAGCAACAAAAATGAATGACACCTGAGCAAATGAATCACTCAAAGAGTGGGCAGGATCTGTTGAGACTACTATGGTAGGATGACCATGGTTAGCAAATTTCACAGCAAGGGCCGCTGCGCAGCTTGTTTTTCCAACACCTCCTTTCCCACCTAACATGTAATACTTCCTATGGCTCCCAGAAACCATTTCATCAAAGCCCACAACAGCTTCAGCAGGAGTCGTTATTGATCTCGCTTCACAAAGAAAAGAAAACAACTTTAAAGTGGAAACTTTGTTTCAAGTACCCATTAAATGTAGGTGATGTTTCACAAGGACGTCCTAAGAATTGCACCTCACTGTTTTTGTAAGAGGAGCTTCCTCCCACATGACCTATTAGGCAAGTAAGTACATGATTCCAGTTAAGACTCCTAGAATCAGCAAACACATTGCCTTCAAACTCAGTAGGAACTAAATTTTTGAGAACTATAATAAGTAAAAGTTCTCCTTTTCAACATTGATCATTGTGATTGTTCATTACAAAAATACAAATATTTTCCAACAAGAAGAAGATTTCGGATACAGGAAGAAACAGAATGCTGATTCAAACTAATACAATGATGGGGTTACCAAGGAAGAGAGGCCTTTAAAGGGGTTTCTATGGATTGGAGGCATAAAAACTAAAAAGAGAAACTTGTCAACTAAACAGCAAATGTTATTGAAAATTTTCCTTCTCAACTTTTTAACATTGATCGATGTGATATTTCCGTAGTACGAATCTCCAAAAAGAAGTAGGTCTGCAGATACAGAAAACAACAGAATACCGTGTCAAAGTGCAAAAAATATTGTGTTACCAGAGAAGGGATGATGTTTAAAGGGTTTTCCATGATTTGGAGGTATAAAAAGTGGAATGATTTTTTGCGTTTTGGCAACTCGACGAAACAAAGCTGCAATAGCCATGCGACTAAGATTCCTTTAACTTCCAGAGGCAAAAACACAGTTCTTTTGTCAGTTCGTGAAATGTAAGGAAACGAGTTTATGAGAGGGTGAAGAACTAGGATCTACTGGGTGGAGAGGAAAGGAGAAGCTTTATCACTTATCAGTGCTTCCCAAAGAGCTCAAGGGTTTTAGCTAGGGTTTTAGAAAATACAACTGAAAATATGACGACCAAGAAAACGGACGTTATGGAATTAAAATTATTTTGCACTGATTTTTCAAAACTTCACAGAAAATGTGAGAAAATTATAGGATGATTTATTATAATAGAATAAAATTATAAATAATATTTATAATAATAATTATTCAACACTAATATAGAATCTAACAAATCCAGTCGCTCAAAAAATGTCACCAGAGGCTGTTTCTGTGGAGGGCCAACGTGAGAGATCGGGGGAGGAAGATAACTTGCACTCTCGTAATATGAAGGCCTGTCGCCGTGACTTAAGGGAGAGCACAGAGTAAGGAAAGTTTAAATAGAGGATCACGTTTCGCGATTTTAGCCGAAGAACATGGTGCTGCTAAGGGCATCTCCAACCAAAACTCCACTGCTAAGGCCATCTCCAACCAACACATCAACGGTGTTTTGGTGTGTTAAATTTACTGCAAGAACACACTAAATTGGACAACATTTTGGAGTAATGAATAATAACACGTTAAATTTGGTTACTATTTTTTTTAATCTATATATTCTTTTTATGTTCTTCTTATAATTTAATTTATTTATATAATTTATTAAGTAATTAAATTTAAAATATATATTACTTTATATAAAATATATCATTACAAATATATCATTAAGATATTTAAAATAACACTAATATTAAATATAATATTAAATTTATTTATAATTCTTATTTATAAGTGTTATAAATTCATTAATAAAATATTTTAAGAATAAAAAATAAATTTGAAATAAAATGTACATAAACTTAAATCATAATATTGATTTAAAAAATTAAAACTCAACGAAAATGTTTGAAATTATAACTAGACTAAAATAAATTACAATTATAATCAGATTCGAGATTATAATCAAACTAAAATTATATATGTTAAATAATATTAATTTAATATAAAATATATATATATATATTAATTAAGAATAATGATTTTATTTTAATTTTTATAAATAAATAAATAAAAATAAATCATTTTATAAATATAAATTAATTTAGTTAATATTTAAATTATTGTGGAATATTCTTTAAAAATATTTTATCACCAAATTTAGTATAAAGTGGTTGGAGTAAAACTAAATTTGATGTAAAATTTTATCTGAAATATTCTTTACATTAAATTTGGTGTAAAATTTTAGTAGAATGGTTGGAGACGTTTGAGGAAAGTAATTTAAATGTGGCTGCTCAAGTTGTTTTGGAGGGAGGTAAAACTAGTTTAGATAAAGCTGGCCCTAGCTTTATAGGCCGAGGTAAATCACAAAAAGTTTCTTTGGGTTCTATTGGGACTACTCCTCTAGCTGAGACTTTTGAAGGCCAACGCACTGACATTGAGCCTAAGACTAAAGCGTCTCGTATGAGTGTCTATGTCGAAAACCCTGCTTCTGTAGTTAATATGGAAATAGTAGGCCATGGCATTGTTAACATGGGGAATCTAGGGGTGCTAGGAGAAAGGAGGGAGATTGGAATTTCTTCACCCCCGGAACTTAATAATGAGGTAGGGGACCTTTCATTGCTTAAAGAACCACCTGACTCAATGGTTGAGTGTGATGAGGATATTGGTCAAAATGACATCGTTGTTCTGGATAGTCAGTCGGTCATGGTAATATTAAATTCATAGAGTGCAGTAGGGGTGAGCGAGGTTTTAGGGAGACATGCTTAGCCTAGGGAGTTTGTTAACTTAGGCAATGAATCAACTTTTATTGATGGATATTCTCCTATGGAACAATAGAGGTGCGGGTAATTGTTATTTCCTCCAAAACATGAGAGACTTATTGATGAGGAGCCTACTGTGTTAGTGTTGGTTGAACCACAAATTTCAAGTGCGAAAGCCTAGCATGTGATCAAGAATTTACATTTTTATAGTCATTTTGTGATGGACTCGATTGGTTTTAGCAGTAGAATTTGGTTATGTTGGGATAGTAAACAATTATCCATTGATGTTTTGCTAGACTCCGTTTCTGGAGCCTAACAATCCGGAGTCATACAAAGCCCATCATCCTATAAGGGTGGCGTGCCCACAACAATCAAACATAAAAAAGGCTTATTACTTCATCTTAACCATGTTAGCAAGGAAGTCAATTATAAATATACATAACCGAAAATACTTCAATCTATCATTTCATTACCAAAGCAAAAGAGTTTGAAAAACTTTATTTACATACCAAACGCCACATCGTTGGCTTAATACAAAATACAAAATACACATGATACAATTGAATGCTTATGCTTAATATGATTCCAAATACTAAAAATTTATGAACTAACTTAATTACAAAAGTCTCTATTCTTGGTGTTTGCCAAACTTTGCAAGGATCATTGCTATTCTGTTTTTTCTTCACCTGCGGAGTGGAAGGTAATGAGGTGAGCTACATAGCTCAGTGGCTAACATATTTATAGCTATTTACAATTGACCAAAGTCAAGCATATATACATGTATATCTAGACATTTAAACATTCATTGAATTTAGCTCAAAACTGATAACAAATAACACTCAATTATACATCATTCTTGACAATTCAAAGATGCAATGCACAAATAAATGGCTCGAGAGTTTCGTAGAACAAAACGAAGAAACAGAAGTTTACATCGTGAACAAAACGAGATGATTTTTCAGGATTTCGTAGCCTCAAGCGGGCAGCCAGGAGAAGGCTATGGGTCAACGTGCATGTGACTAATGAAACGGGTTCCTCTCTTACCCAAATAAAAGCACATAATCATGCTCAAAATCATTTTATCAAAATGCTCATACTTTCAAGTTTTTTCTTCTTTTCTTTCATACAAAATGTTATAACCTTTTTCATGGTCTAACATGATCAAAATCATCATGCATTATCAAATCCCTACAACATCAATTAAAAATTTAAGCATTCAACATACACACACATGGGCAAGAATTTGCCCAATCACACAAAACTATAAATATATTACTCACCTAATTTGCTTGCAAAAATTCAAGTCAAGGTTGTCTTTTCCTTTGCTCTTGGGTAGGATTCTCTTGGTTCCCTACAACAAATCAAGTCTCATTCAATAGGAATCCAATAGAAAATCTCATAACGCAAAATCACTAAAATTGATTCTAGAATGCTTAAACCTAAGCATTTTCTAAACTCTATGAACTAAAATCCTTCCAAAAATTCAAAAGATCCAAAATGATCTTACCTTGATTCTTCACCAAATGAAAAGATCTTTAGCTCAAAGGGAAGCTCTTCTCTTCCTCTACCTTTTTCCTTTCTTAAATAGCTCCAAAATCTCTCTTGAGGACTAAGAAAAATTAAACTTTAGCTTGTTTTCTCCTCTTTCTCTCCTTCTCTTCTTCTCTTTGTGTTTCTCTCTCTTTTTTTATTCAATTTTCGTTCCTTTCTCTTCTTAAAATGCAGGACAACACTTCTTCTTCCAATTATGCCCTTAATGATTGAAAATTGTCTAATTTACCTTTCCATTTATGCCTTATGTCTTTTATGCTTAAGTGTCTTGCTAAAAATACCCTTGAACATTATAACATAACACTTTCTTCTAGACAAATGTTCCCCATTGTCAAAAGTTTCTAATGACATTAAAATTATTAAATTTCGTTCAAAAATCTGAAAGTATTGCACCAAACACTTTCAGACTATTCTTATAGTGAAACAATACCCTATACTTAAATTTCACCCAGAAATTGAAAGTCTTAAAGACTGAATTAGATTTCAATTTTTTCATAAACTTTGTATCTCCATGCCTCTAGTTTATTTTAAAATAAGAATCATCTCATTCATAGCTCTATAGATTAAGATATCATCAAAATACCGAAGTATGTTCAGTAAAATATCCAATTTATACTCTTCCAATCGACACCCTTACTTTGATTCACTCAATCCTTTTTAAATCAACTAAAAATCCATAACTTTCATGGAGATGTAGAAAGAATTGTTTTAGAAATATATTGGTTCAAGAATCACTTTGTTTGAAGGTCGGATGATGAAGTTATGTTCGAAAGAATCAAACAAGGTTTTGTCCTCAATCATATTGAATCTATCTTGGGACAATTGGCATAACTTGCTCTACAGATATCAGATCAGGGTCATTCTTAAAGGGTTCACAAGAATATTTCAAGGTATACAACTTTTATGCAAACCTTGAAGACAAATTATGTCATATGAAGGGTCAAAAGTTGACTAGATGATAGGGTTAGACAAAACTAGACAAAAGGTAAGATGAATTGGGAAATTTGTCATAACTTTCCCTAGAGATATCGGTTGAAGGTTTTCTTTAGATGGTAGCAAACATAATTTCAAGATAGACAACTTTTATGAAGACCTTAAAGACAAATTCTATCATATGTAGGGTCAAAAGTGGACTAGATGAATGGGTCAGGCAAAACCAAACAAAGGGTAAGATGAATTGGGAAAATTGTCATAACTTTTCCTAGAGAACTTAGATTAAGGTGTTATTTAGATTATTTGAAAGAGTACTTCAAAAGGTACAAATTTTATGAAGATTTTAAAGACAAAATCTATCGTCTAGAGGGTCAAACGTGGACCAGAAGATGTTCTAGTCAATATAAGATGAAGCAGAAAGTCAACCTAAGACGAAGGGTGAGACAAATTGGAAAAATGATCATAACTTTCTCTGATGAACTTGGATTAAGGTGTTCTTTAGATGATTTGAAAGAGAAATTCAATATCTAAAACTTTCATAAAGACATTAAAGGCAAATTTTGTCATCTAGAGGGTCAAATGTGGACCAGAATATATTTTAGTTAACGTAAGACGAAGCAGAAGGTCAACCTAAGACAAAAGGTGAGACGAATTGGAAAAATTGTCATAACTTTCTCTAGAGAACTCGAATTAAGGTGTTCTTTGAATGATTTAAAATAGGACTTCAAGATCTATAACTTTTGTGTCAAAGACATATTCTATCGTCTAGGAGGTTAAATTTGGACCAGAAGATGTTCTAGCCAACGTAAGATGAAGCAAAAAGTCAACCTAAGATCAAACAGAGTCAACTTTAGATGATATGATGTCATCACAGACGATATGACGTCATTATCGATGATGACATATGACGTCATCACAGATGATACGACATCATCACAGATGATATGATGTCATCATAGATGATATTATTTATACTCCTGAGCATCTCCACTTATAAGGACTATAACTTTTCACTCTGATATCCAAAAATTTCATGTTATATACCGTTGGAAAGCTAAAAGGATAAGCTATAACTTTTCAGAAGATAACTTTGTCTGATTCAACTTAGATCAATATAATGTTTCTCCTAAATTCCAAATGCAAATTCTTACCCCTATGAAAGACTATGTCCTCAAGCATATTATACCTGCTTTGGGGCAATTTGCATAAATTTTACTATGGATGTTAGATTAGGGTCATTTAAAGACCATTTTGAAGAGGATTTCTAAACCTAAAACTTTTATAAAAACCCCAAAAAGATATTCTGCCTCCAAAAAGGGGAAAATTTCAAATCAATATAGCTGTCCCATATTCACTTCCTCTAATGCAATATCACCTCTTAAACATTCAACTATCAAATTGATTTCATTAAACTCTCCAATCTCAACTCATTTGACTTATCACATTCAACTACATCTCATCATTCATAAATCTTATCTTTCTTATCCATAACATCTCTCTCTCACGCACACACACACACACACACACACACACACATATATATATGTATGTATGTATGTATGTATGTATATATATAGATATATATACCCTCATCCTAAATTAATTCACATTTCAACTTAACAATCATAATACGCAATTCATATTTCATTCATCATCAACTTACTACACATATTCAACTTCATTTTCATTTCTATCTTTCACTTTAATTCTTCTCATTTCATAATCTCTTATCCACCAAAAACTCCAAAGCAAAACATGAATCTATCCTCATTTCTCATTTATTTCTTTAATCTTGTCTATCTTTTCCAATTCAAAAATTTTCATTCATTTGTTCTTCACTCATAAATAATCACCAACAATTTCTCATTTAATAGTTCTAACTTTCAAGAAGAGTTTGGGGCCCAACAATTCTCCCCCTTAAAGAATTTCATTCTTGAAATTCTTACTTGAGTGATCAAACAAATAGAGGTAACACTGTCTAATGTTTTCCTCAGTCTCCCAAGTAACTTCTTCACTTGAATAATTTCTTCCAAACTACTATATTAAACAAAAACGCTTGATTTAGCTGCTTATTCAAATTGTTGGACCCCGAATGTTTCATAGAAGTTAGAACTATTTGAATGAGAAATTTTGGAGATAGTCACAAGTAAAGAACAAATGAATGAAA
>JANVCQ010000231.1:8261568-8282367 GCA_025531925.1 Erythroxylum plowmanianum
AGGCATAAAAGCTTCTATAACACAATTCATATCCGAAAACACTCATTGAATTCATTTTAATATTTCTAATTTCCACCAAAAGTTCGGGGTCCAACACTAGTAGCTAACCAATTTTTAGTTATAGAAGAAAATTGTAGCTTTGGTATTCACAGGTTAATTATTTAGGCCATATTATTGATGAGCAAGAAGTACTCGTTAACCCAACAA
Source organism: Erythroxylum plowmanianum (assembly GCA_025531925.1). Lineage (NCBI taxonomy): Eukaryota > Viridiplantae > Streptophyta > Magnoliopsida > Malpighiales > Erythroxylaceae > Erythroxylum > Erythroxylum plowmanianum. The sequence goes on from JANVCQ010000231.1 coordinate 8,261,776, forward strand.
AACTACAAGTAGTCTTTAAATGACCAACACCAACAATGTTGAAGAGCATTCATGTGTTCCTCATATTATTAGGGTATTACCACAAATTCATTCACCATTTTATGAGCATTGTAGCATCACTAGTGCAATTATTTTCTAAGGAAGGATTTAAGTGGAATGAATCACCTGAGTTAACTTTCAAGCAATTGAAAAAAGCACTAATATGGCCAGTAGTACTATGTCTTCCAGATTTCTCTCAATGCTTTGTGGTTGACTTTGATGTAAGTGGGACTAACATTGGAGTAATTATTTCTCAAAAGGACAAGCTAGTAGCTTATTATAGTGAAGCTTTAAATGGTTCAACATCATTATTGTCTACATATGAGAATGGGATGTTGACCTTTGTCAAGATTATTTAGAAGTGACGTCCTTATTTATTAAGCAAACCATCTATTGTTCATACAAACCGAAAGAGTCTTAAGTATCTTCTCGAGTAGTGAATAATGTCTCCATTGTAAGCCCTGTGGTTATCTAAGATCCTAGGATATGATTAAAAAATTGAGTATAAGTAAGGATTTGAAAATCTACCTACTAACTCCTTATTTCATATAGTTGAGTTTCAGCTCCTATCCATTTCAACACCTTATACAAATTGGTGGATAATGTTATAAGAAGAAATGAAGCAAGATTTTTTTATAAGAATCTTTCCTAAACACAGTCATCTAACCAGTTGATACAACGAGATAGGGTATGGTTTGAAAGTGGCAAGGTTTATCTAAGTTCCACTTTAACTTTAATTTATAAACTCACTTATCCCTAACGAGAGGAAATTTTGGGTTTCATAAAATATTATCTCGCATCAAGGTTAGCTTCTTTTAGCTTAACATGTGCCAGAACATAAAAGGTTTTTTTACAATAATGTAAAATATGCCAATGATATAAGGCTGATTGTATGAAACTAGATGGGCTACTTTAACCATTTCCAATTTCAACTTGGATATGGACAAACGTATTAATAGACTTTATGAAAGGTTTGTCATCATTAAATGGATATACAGATATCATAGTGGTGGTCGATCACTTGACAAAATATGATAGCTTCGTAGCTTTAAAACACCTTTTATTATTATCATTATGGCCAAGGTATTTATAGCAAATTTTATTCGACTTTATAGAATCATAACCTCCATTTTTGGTGATCGTGATAAGATACTTGTTAGTTCTTTTTAACAAGCATTGTTTTAGTTTCAAGGAATCTTTGTATAAGTTTAAGTTACCACTCTTAGTCAGATGGGAAAACTAAAGTAGGGAATCGCATATGAGAATAATATTTAAGATACTTGCAGGCGACTAGCCGTAAAAGTGATTTGAATGGATTCATTGGCTGAATTTAACTATAATACATCAGTCCATTCTTTAATTAAGAAGCTATTCATGGTATTCTAGGTTGTTTACGTGAGCTATAACGTAATCTCTCGATAGCTCGTAATATAATGAAATGTCAAGTTAATCCAGGTTAGTGAGAAGTTTCTTTTGCATTAAGGGCTATGTTTACCTTAAGCTTTAACATTATCGATAATGTTTTACTACATTTTGGGCTTTGATGAAGCTTGCTCCTTAGTATTTTAGTCCTTTCTAGATTTTTCAGAGGGTGGCTCTTATGGATTATAAGTTAGCTTTACCCCTTAGCTCTTAAATTCATGACCTTTTTTAGTTAATCTTTTATAGAAGCATTTAGGACTAGACATTTGTAATTCCCCCTATATGGAGCCTACAACTACTCCCATATATGGCAACCAAGTTCCTATACATACATTCTTGGAATACATTTCTATTCATTTATAAGGATTGTCATCACACATTTGTCTATTCAATATTGTACATATACATATTACAAAATTCCATATCACTTAACATTATCATTTAGGAGTAATGTTACATATTTACATTTATATGATAATCCAAAAGAGATATTACAAGTAAATTAAATTCTTAGTTACAAACTATTGAGAAATTACAATTTCCTTCATTACATATACAATCATCTATAACTAAAAAGATACATTCCAAAAGTACATTTACTACTAGCGGTTTACCTTGGTCCTTGCAATTGATCCCTATGCCTCACTCTTATTACTTGGACCTACACAAATTAAAACACTTAGTTTGGATGACTACTCACAGTAGTCATCCACCAAGTACAAACACATTCATGAATATCATAAACTCATATAAATAACGATGGCATAATTAATCAAGGTATATAATGCAAATATGCTTCAATATATTATTCATATACTGTAAATTCGCATTTATAAGCCAAATATTGATATTCAATGCTCGTCAAGACAAATTATTCATATTATTATGTTGTATCTCTTATTTATAACTATTTAATTTACTTTCTGTGTTAGGCTTGCACATTCCTGTGGGTATGGATAACGGGACCTGTAGATATCCAAAGATATCAAACTATAGATTCCCGAAAGTATTGAACTATAGATACCCAAGGGTATCGAACTATAGTTACCCATAGGTAACAAACTATAGATACCTAAAGGCATCAAACTATAGGGACTCTATAGTCTCAAAATGAAAACACCATTGTGTCAAACTATAATTGCTGCACTGTAACCCTATAGGCATGCCTATCTATCCACCATCAAGACAATAAAGCAAGCATTGTAACATTTTCCTTTAATCATTTGCAAATGTTATAATTAATATATTGACAAATCATATAATATTCATTTAAAATCATAAAATCTGCATTTAAGTTCATACATGCAAGTCAAAACTTACCACCAATAAAATAGTAAACAAATTACATGTACTTGTATGATTTATTTCATATATGTTTTGTTTAGTCTTGTTTCTCTATATACATTCACATAATTCCAGTATATAAATTCGTATACGTTATTTAAATATAAAGCATGTTAAATTGTACTTAATTATATTCACAAAATTAGTATGTAAACTTTTATAGTCATACTATACACATATCGGTAATAAATGTGCATATAAATCATCTATATACATGTAAATTTCCTTTAGCATTTATTATGTTCAATCTTAAATTTCAATGTTTAATCACCCAATTCACATATGGCAAGTTGTATTTCATTTATTTCTAGGTGTTTACAAAGTTTCATAAACATCAAAAAAGGTTTAGATGTGATTAGATAAAAATTGGAAGCAAAAAACTCAAAATAATGCAATTTGAACTAGGCACATGGTGGGGAAAAACCCCCTCCCCACTGTGTGATTCTAAAAATGGGCAAACAAATCAGTCCAGAAGCAAATCACACGATGGGAAGGATTTCCTACCCGTCGTGCCCCCTACCCAGAATTCATACCTCCATTTGTTCCATAATTTTCACATAGAATATGTTCCAATTAGAATTTGAGGTCTTCTAGACATTTGTTTTCCTTAGTTTCCATAGCATTAAACATCAAGACATTTGGATGTCTAAATAATGAGATATGCTTAAAACATTACAAGCTACTCCAAGATAGGGACAGCTAGAGTTAGGTTCAGGTCTCTTCTAGAGATTTTAGTGCTATGTATTAAGTTTCATCTCCAATTGGAATCACCCAATTTAGAGGTTTGTAGGCTGAGTGATGTCCAAAACAATAGAACTAGCTCAAGTGAACCTAAGACAAAATTCTACTAAACTTTACTCTCTTATCATATTCAACCAACTCCGTGCAAAGTAACACGAAGACATCATTCCAACAACCATTCTATGTCCAAATTAATCTTTGTACAAATTCAAACATGTGCAAACAGAAAGTAAACTAAGTGTAGTCCTAAACCTTAAAACTAGCTAACTAGCTCTTCTAGTGCTTTTCCTTCTCTTACCCTTTAGCTTTGTTTGATTCACCAATTAGAAACACCACAAATACATATCTCAATCCTAATTCCAACTTTATAATTCCAGTTCTTTATAGCAAAGCAAGAAAAGATAAAATGAGGAGAAAAACTACTAACCTTTACCTTGATTTCCACTTAAAATTAGCTTGATTCCTTATACATGCAGAATGATGTGATTAAAAAGATGAAATGGAGAGGAAAATCTGAAATTAAAACCCCAAAATACACCATCCCTCTCTCCTCTCTTATATACCCATTTTATGAAATTTCTATAATTACACAGGTGCTTCAATCCTGTTGGACTATGTGTTGAATTTAGGTAAATTTCATATTTGATCCTTCTTCTTCCTTTGGTTCCCTCATTGGCATATAATATCATCAATTGATCTCATTTTAATCCATATTTCACTTATAATTATGCAAGTCCATGCCGAAATGAACAAGTTACCAATTTACCCATGTCTTTTATATTAATTACCACTATGTCCCTTACTATACTTTGATGCACTTAATTCTTTATGCTCACTTCTTAATACACCCTAAACATGCTATAATGCTTATAAGGTATATGTTGGTGCCTTACAACATTCCTCCAGTTTCAATTAAATTTCCTCAAGTGATAGATGATTTTGTAATCCTTCCTCAACATAAAGTTGTACTTCATCGACAAGTTGTCAATTAAGGGAAATACCATCTAACATCTGAAGTTTTAATTAAATGGAAGGGAGTCCCAATTAAAGATGTTATTTGAGAACATGATTGGCAAGTTAGCAAGATATATCCAACTTTTAACATTATGAACAAGATTGTTAAAGGGTGAGGATTGATATGGACCTCTATTTATAACATGAGAAAACTTAGTCAAATTTGTATTTTGTTTCAGTCCAATAATTTAGTAATAGCTAGTCTTTAGTTATAGTTAAATAGTTACGATTTATTTTCTAAATTCTTAGTTTAGTTTGTTGAGATAAGTTGTCAATTTAGGACTATTTTTTGTAATCTCGATTATTCGTAAAGGGAGATGTGAATAAGTATATATTTGAACATTTTGCGAAACTTTTCTTTTCTTCTTTACTCAAACTTCTTCACATCGTAAAATTAATTATTGATAATTAAAATTGATAAATAATTAATATTAATTACGTTAATTAGAATTTTAGTTTAATTTAAAAGAGTAAGATTTATAGATATTCATAAGATCACATTATAAATCTTGTATAAATGATAAAATATATAAAAATGCTACGATAATATTAATTTAAGACTTAACTGATAAAGATATATTCTTATTAATAATTTGATAATTTTAAAAATATTATAATTTTCTTTAAGTACTCCAAAATATTATGTTTTAATATATATTTCAGTATAATTCTAAAATATTATGATTTAATATGTATTTATAATTTTCTTTAAGTACTCCAAAATATTAAGTGGTAATATATCTTTCAGTATAATCCGAAAATATTATGATTTAATATGTATTTATTGTAATATATCTTTCAGTATAATCCGAAAATATTATGATTTAATATGTATTTAAGTGTAATATTAAAATTAAAAATAGACTTTTCACTTTTAAAAATCCGATTATTACGATGTATCACGTCGAGTAGAAAATTTGGCAGATGAAACGGGAAGAGATCAATGTCGTTTTGAAAAGGAAAAAGCATATCGTTGCTCTATCGAGTGACAAGAAGCGGACAACATTGCTTTATCCGAACTGCGAATTTGTTGGTTGTGAAGCTTCAGCTTCAATTCGATGGCTGCTTCAGTAGTAGTAAACCAACATCTTCTCTGCTTCCCAAGTTCAAGGAATCCAAGATCATGTTCGTGGCGCCTTCACAAAACCTGCTTGTTGACTCCTCATAGGAACATTCATTTCTCTCTAGCTTCGTCCCCTTTTACAACGTCCTTATCTTCTAGTTCCCAATCCCCTGAGGCCAATACACAGACTGCGGAATCTTGTGTCAACCTGGGTCTCTCTCTCTTCTCCAAAGGACGGGTGTTGCTTTTTTCTCTTTCACCCATCTCTTTTTTCTTCTGAAATGCTCACCTCTTTCTTTTTAGTGCAAGCTTGCGAAAGTTCAAGCTTAGTTCTTTTCCGTTTATATTGTCTTTAAAACTCGCCCTTTTAGGTGGCTAACTCTGAAAAAAAGAAAAAGATTGCTATTTTGGGACTTCAAACACAATTCACTGTGCTACATAGAAGTAGTGTGGAACTCTTTTATTGTGAAATGAAATATTGTCCCCAGTTTTGATGATGCGGTGATTTTCAGGTTAAAGATGCTTTAGTCCAGTTTGAAACAGCACTTACATTAAATCCCAACCCAAAGGAAGCCCAAGCTGCTCTCTATAATAAAGCTTGTTGCCACGCCTACAGGTAGGGATTTTCATGTTCTAGCAAAATCCTTGTTCAGTTTGCTTGTAATGTACTTTAAAATGATGTCAAATATTAGTGTTAGAGTTTCTTCGTCCTTGAAATTGATTCCAGTTTCAACTGCATAGATTAATTGTTAATCTAAACATAAACGTAGAGTACTCTCTACTGGCCGCCAATCAACTGCGTTTGCTTTTATGATTTGTGTTCTCAGATTACTTGCTTTCCATCCACTCTTTTAGTATGAATTATAATATGAGCTCGAGACTGGTACGACGTTCTTTTTCTATATGAGCCATAATATGTAGCGAATAATATATTTACATTTTGCTTGCTAGATCTGATCATGCTTCTGTTTCACTTTTGTTTTGCAAAAGAGGGGAAGGAAAGAAAACTGCCGATTGTTTGCGTATCGCTTTAAGGGACTATAACCTCAAATTCGGAACCATTCTAAACGATCCCGACTTGGCCTCCTTTAGAGCTTTGCCCGAGTTCAAGGAATTGCAAGAAGAGGTTCCTTATTCAATTATGAAAATTACCGTTTTTGGCATGTCAAGTTGCATACTGCATAGGCTAGTAAATTATATGCTTGAGATAATTTACCAAATCTAAAACCATAATTTACCATTGTATTTGAAGTCAACCAAAACCAGAGATTTGATCACGTGTGTTAATTGTTGAGTTTACATTTGCATTCACACTTTGAAATCTCATGTTATATTTACAGGCAAGGTTGGGTGGGCAAGATATAGGCTCCAGTTTCCGTAGAGATCTGAAACTAATTAGTGAAGTCCAAGCACCATTTCGTGGGGTTCGAAGATTCTTCTATTTTGCATTCTCAGCAGCAGCAGGAATTTCAATGTTCTTTACCATCCCAAGGCTCTTTCGAGCAATTAAAGGTGGTGATAATGCCCCTGATCTTTTGGAAACTGCTGGAAATGCTGCCATCAATGTAGGAGGTAATAGTGAAGAAATTGAGTATTACTATTAAATCTATAGACCCATAACTGTGGTATTCTCCATTTGCTAATTTTCTAGAAATTAATATCTAAAAATTACTTTCTACTACAGGCTTTCTAGCTTGCTTCTTAAAATGATTAAGTTCTTGGATCAGTAATCTGCAGGTGTCATTGCTCTTGTGGCATTGTTTTTCTGGGATAACAAGAAAGAAGAAGAACAAATTGCACAAATCACCAGAGATGAAACTCTATCAAGGTTACCTTTGCGTCTTTCCACTAACCGGGTTGTTGAGCTTGTCCAGCTTCGAGACACTGTTAGGCCAGTTAGTACCAACATGTCTCTTTCTCTCAAATTATTTACAGTATGGTTCCAGTTTGACAGAAGAAAGCCAACCTTTAGAAATCAATTTGTCTCCATTACTATTTAAACTGTTAAGTACATTGCACCTTATTGGGGATTGATTTAGGTAATCTTAGCGGGCAAGAAGGATACTGTTAACTTGGCCATGCAGAAGGCAGAGAGGTTCAGAACTGAGCTAGTTAAACGTGATGTTCTTTTGGTCCCTATTTTATGGGATGAAGTTAAAGCACCGGAATTGCAGAAGAAAGGCTTTGGTGTCTCGTCAAAGGCAGTCATGGCTCTTCCTTCTATTGGGGTGAGCTACAGAGGTTCATAATGTTCTGCCTTTCCCTTATACCCCTAAGATTAAGCCTTTTTTATTGGATATGGTATAGGGATGTTGCTTTTAGTTATTTCAGCCCTGATTTGAGCTTTGTTTTATCATGATAGGAAGATTTTGAAAAACGAGCTCAATCCGTAATTGCAAAGTCAAAGTTGAAAGCTGAAATTCGATTTAAAGCAGAGGTGGTGTCACCTGCAGAATGGGAAAGGTCTGTTGAGGTTTTCTTTCATGTACATGAATCTGTAGTGTTAGTGGCATTTTAGAGATGAAAAGGCTGTGGCATATGCCTATCTACTTTCTTGTATGCTGGGCCTCTAGTATGATTCTAATATTGGCAGTACTTAATCCGAAACTTTTTGTATGTTTTTTCACTTCTCTACTAGACTGTGATCTCATCTGGTAATGGTTTTCCAAAACCCATTTAGGTGGATAAGGGATCAACAAAAGTCTGAAGGAGTTAGTCCAGGTGAAGATGTCTACATAATTCTTCGCCTCGATGGTCGAGTTCGAAGATCAGGAAAGGTAAAGTAAACTTTTCATCTTTTGGTCGAGTGATGCAATGGTTAAAATTTTGGAAAGTGATGCTATATATTATGCAAGAGCTACAAGTCGTACAGTAGAAGATCAAAACTTGTTCAAGCCTGAGATTGGTTCAGGATTGGCTTCCAACTTTCCCTTTCACAGTTATCAACAATAATACTCACTCTTCTAGGGCTGAGAACTGAAATATATGCTATGTGGTCCAATGGTTATATAAGTGAGGCGTCATGTATGCCTTCAGATCGGCTATTATCTGGTCAAAGAGTAAGGATTTCTTGTGATATGTGAACTGCCATCAACTTCTATGAATTGATGCAAACTTGTTATCACAAGCACCATATGTTTATTTCAAAATTTAGATGATTGGTCGCCAATGAGCCCATTACTTACGCAGGGCATGCCTGACTGGCAACAAATTGTGAAGGAGCTGCCCCCAATGGATGCATTGTTAAGCAAGCTAGAAAGGTAGAAGTGCCTGATGTTAAATCTCCAGAGAATTATGGATGGAGCAAGCACCCCCTTTTTCTCTCTTTGTTATTGTCACTGCCTTTGTTATGCAACTCTTTTGTTCGTCCTTTTTTTTTTTTCCCATTTTGTCTCTATTGTATACCGTTTTGATATAGAAGTGATTTCATAAAGAAGCTTTTTCTGGTCGTGGCGTTGCAGAGAATTTATCATTCTATTCGCCGTAACCAGAATTTATCTTCCATTTTAAAGCATTATTATTTGGTAAGCTCACAATAATCTACCCTTGGCATATGGTACCTCGGTGTTGGCCAGATTAATTGGTTTCTTGTTCTATTTTGTTATTTTCTTCTGGAGAATATTATTGTGATGTACTGCAAAATGCACTTGAAGATTTGACATTAGTTAGTGATTCAATTTTAACAAATTTGATTATAATGTGCTAACATCCGTAACTATGTAATACATACGAACATGTTTACAATTTTATCGGACGTCTTCAATGTATGTCAATTTCTGCTTTTAATGTATTTTTTAGCTGTTGAAGAATCATGCTGAGAAATTAATATTTAGTTAATAATATAATAAATCATGTTTAAACTTGTTTAGCAAACTCTTCAAATATTTAGTTAATAATATAATTACGGATAAGTACAAATATATTCCAAAATAAGAAAATATGGAATTGCCATACATGAATAAAAATTTGAAACTTAAACTTTATTTCAATTTATATCTTTTATTTGGAGAATAACATAGGAGTCTTTAACCAAGTATCCAGTTAACTAATACGATCTTGTGTATTAAATCAATTCGCCCAAATTAAAAAATTCAAACAAAACTGTCTAAAAAATTATTTTTTTTATTAATTTACTACATTTATGTATAAACAAATTAACAATATGATTTTTTGGGTGTTTGTTTCTATTTTTAGTTTTGGATTTTTGTTTTTGTTTTTAAATTTGAAAAAAAATCTTGTTTGTTTAAGTTTTTAGCTCCTGTTTTTTGTTTTTGTTTCTTACGGTTTTCAAAAATTATAAAAAACCATAAAAAAGTGGTTTTTATTTCCTGTTTTTTGTTTTATTTCATAATATGATTTACTATCATTTAAATATATATTATTTAATTTTTAATTTTTAATAAAAGTTATGAATAATTTAATTCAACACTAGATTTATATGTTTAATAAATTAAAATTACTTATCCATAACATTATGAATTATTTTATTTTATTTTATAATTAAATTATATATAATTAAATTTAAAATATATAAATATTCAAATAAAATTTGATTTAATAATTAAACATATTTCAAATAAATATTAGTTTATAAATAAATTTTAAATTATTTACCTTATTAAAATAACATAATTTTATTAATAAGAGATTAAATAAATTTATTTAATTAAAAATATTTTATCTTTAAGTTTTATCTAAAATGTAATTATTATCAGTGATAAAAATACTACTACATTAATATTAAGAACCAAACAAGTTTTTGTTTTTATTTGAAAGAAAAATAAAAACTAAAAACTAAAACAAAAACAGAAAACTATAATAAAAAAATAGAAGTACAACCAAACGGCTCCAATGTTTGACAGCGGTTTTAAAACTCGAATTTCATTCAATTCTAAGAGTGCATCTCAAAAGTGGGAATCATATAATGGATAAAAGATTGGAATATTACTTTTACAAGGATAAATTATATTTTATATTTGAAAATTTATTTAATTTTCTAATATTCATAAAATATAAATTAAAAATTTTAATTTATTATAAACATATAATTTACAGGTTAATTTTTAACTTTTAATTTTTAATGTTTGAAACAACTTTAAAACTATAAAATTTTAATTTATTAAATATTCTACTAATTATAATTTTAGTTATAGTGTGAAGTGGAAAGGTTATATGACAATTTATGTTACCAATATGTATAACAAATTAAAATTGAGATATTTGATTGGTTTTTTTGTATTATTATAAAGTTGAGTAAAATTCTAGACTTAAAATATAATTCACCTATTTTCCAACAATAAAATTACATATGTGACTAGGTGAGAAAGAAGGAGGAAAATTACATACCATTGTTTAAATTTAAACATGAGGTTGGATAAAAGTATAGCTATAAAGATGTATTTTGCTAATTTTGAATGATAGACGTTTAGAATTAAGGAATACAAAATCATGCAATGTCCAATGTCATTCCAAAGCTGATACTTCTAAACATAATCACCATATTTTATTTAGAATACAAGTTTACTCATTTACAAACAAAAAACAAGGGTCAATCGTCTTAATGAAGGGGATACTAACTCGTGTTTCTTCTTCAATGCCATCCTACATAGAAGAAATAGGAAAAAAAATTGTTCATATGTTCGATGAATAAGGAAATTAGTACAAGGACAATGCCCAAATAAGTGAAATAGGTTTCAACTTATACAAAGATCTTTTGAGATACAAGTCCATATAGAGATTATTTACAAGAGCTTTTCAAGGATTACAATATTAAGTCTTCAATTAGGAGTTGCACTTTGAAAGTAGATTTTGTAAAAAAAAATTACTCCTTAAATTGATATTTCATAATTCACTATCTTTAAGCCTTAGACTTTGCTAGACCTTTTATAGATTGGATCAAAGCATGCATAAGTACAACTTCCTACAGTATTCTAGTAAATGGCTCTCATTTCAAAGTCTTTAAAGGATTTAAGGATATTAGACAAGGTCATTCATTGTCTCTTTATCTATTTAATCTAGCCATTAAGTACTCTCCAAATTGTTGAAACCACCACAGAGACCAATGACAAATTTATATTCCATCACAAGTGTAATGGACTCCAAATTTCTCATTTACCATTTTTTAGGTGACTTTATGTTATTTTGTGGTATAGACTCTCTTTCTCTCCAGCTAGTGGTGAGTTCTCTCAACCAATTCTCAAGTTAAAAGTAAGCTCTGTATTTCTGTTGATTCTTTGAATGCAAAACTACTTGGCTCTATATCTAGCCTAAATATACATAAGCTCCTTTTAAATACCTTGGTGTCCCAATTACAAATAAGAAACCAAGGTATTTAGGTTGCTTATCTTTGTTAGAATATATTATAAACATGGTTAATTCTTAGTGGAATAGAACGTTATCAGGTGTAAGCAGGTTGCATTTGATTGTATCCATCTTGAAGAACTTACACATCCATTGGAACTCCTATCTTATGCTACCAAAAAGAATAACCAAAGAAATATAGAAGGTTATGAGAAACTTTCTATGGTTAGGGAAGTCTGATAATTCAAAAGGCGCTAAGATAGAATGGGAAGTTTTATGCCTTCCTAAGCAAGAAGGTGAACTAGATTTGATCTCATTGTAAGTAATGAATTCAAATTTGATTACAAAAAGGATATGAAGGCATTTTAATGATAGTGAGGCTCTTTAGTCTAAATGGGTTCATAAATACTACTTGTTGGTGACTAGTTTCAGGTAGCTCAAGGTGAATAAGGAACATTTATAGTCTTTGATATAGAAGTTCAAACTTAGAGAGAAACCCTACTTTTCCTTCAAAAGTTTAACATGGAATGGGGAAAATATCTACTTCTGATTTGACAATCGGTCTAACTTAGGGCCTTTACACCTTAAGTAAGATATACTCATACCTACTATGAGAATTATCCTCAGGCTGAGGTGAGTGATATACTTTTGGAAGGGAACTAGAGATGTAAATTCAAAGGTGCTAGCAGTCTTCTTAACATCCTACTTACTCACCAACCTAACCCAAACTAGATGGATAGGGTGATTTGGCTATGGGACCCCTCCCATATATTTACAAATAGTTCATACTATGACTTATTTAGAACGTTATTCCTTGAAAGTTCCTTGATTTCATCCTTTTTGGTCTAAAACTCTTTCTCGTAAGTCTTCTTTTATCAGTTGGTTGGTAGTAAGGCAAAGGCTTCAAACAAGGGATAGGTGTTATAGTATTCAAACAATCTTATATTTACTACGTCAAATGGCTCCTGAATCAAATGCTCATCTTTTCTTTTCAATGCCTTTGCTCTCAAGCTATTTGGTCTAAATCCAACATTTGACGCATTTTAGTTATAATGAGAGGGAATGACCTCTTATTATGGGTTGGGATATTGAGAAGGCCAAACTTATAAAACAAGTGTTAAGATATTTTTATAAATAATGGAAGACCTGGTATTTAGGAATTTGTTATGGTTGTTGAATTTAGTCCACGTTCAATTAAAGACGTGTATTTTGTTGAGATTATTCAAGAACAATTGTAGTGTTATGAGCCTATATAATTGGCTACATTTAATGAAATAAGTATTGCAATTGTTTTTTTAAAAACTTGTCTTTGGGCTTGCTCTGTTTCATTCTTTGTTATCGGTGTATGCTATGTTTTCATTAGTTATCGGTGGTATCAAAGCTAGGTTAGTGAAACATGTGAGAGAAATACGTGAGCAATCTGAGTGAAACACAGGAGCCAAAAACACACATTTAGCTGCAGCTATGATTAAACAAATGGCCACAGACAAGTTTGCACAACCTGCAATTCCAATCTTCAATGGTCACTATGACCATTAGAGCATGCTGATGGAAAACTTTCTAAGATCAAAAGAGTACTGGCAAGTTGTGGATAGTGGTTATACAGAACCATCAGAAGGAGTTGTCTTAACAGAGGTTCAAATGATAGCACATAAAGTGTTGAAGTTAAAGGATCTCAAAGCAAAAAACTATCAAATGATAGCACATAAAGTGTTGAAGTTAAAGGATCTCAAAGCAAAAAATTATCTTTCTCAATCTATTGACCGTTCTATTTTGGAGACTATTCTTTGCAAGGATACTTCAAAACAGATTTGGGACTCTTTGAAGAAGAAGTACCAAGGAAACGCAAGGGCAAAGAGAGTACTACTTCAAACTCCATGGTGAATTCGAGACTTTACGCATGAAGTCTGGTGAAGCAGTTTCTGAATATTTCTCGAGGATGATGGCAATCGCAAACAGAATGCGAATTCATGGGGAAAAGCTTGAGGATGTCACAATTGTTGAACATATTTTACATTCGTTGGATCCAAAATATGACTTTGTTGCTTGTTCAATTAAAGAGTCGAAAGATATAGATACTCTCTCTATTGATGAGCTTCAAAATTCTTTGTTAGTTCATGAACAAAGAATGAATCGCAACACCACCACTGCAGAAGAGCAAGCTCTCAAAGTCTTTACCTTACCTGATTCCACAAATTCAAGAGGAAGGGGAAGAGGATGAGGATGAGGTCGAAGTTGAGGCAGACGAGGTAATAGAGATGGAGGCAGACACCATCAGAATGCTAAAGGTAACGTTAAAGATCAAAGTAGGGGGCAAGGGTGTGATCAAAATCAAAATTTCAACAAATCACAGATATAATGTTTTAGGTGTCATAAGTTTGGTCATTATCGTTCGGAGTGTTATACCAAAATGTCTCAAGACAAAAACAAAGGAGAGAAGTCAAATTCCGTGGAGAATAAGGAAGAAGAGACACTGTTGATGGCATTCAACGTCAATGAAAACAAGCATGGACTAGACATATGGTACTTGGATACAAGCTGCAGCAATCACATGTATGGTAGTAAGTCATTCTTTTCTCATTTAAATGAACATTTTCATATCACTATGAATTTTGGTGATCATTCTCAAGTGAGAGTCTCAAGTGAGAGTCATGGGAATAGGTGATGTTCAAATCAAGAGAAAGGATGATAACACTACAACTATCTCTAATGTCTTTTATATTCCTGATTTAAAAAGCAATTTGTTTAAGTGTGGGGCAGTTGTAATAGAAGGGATATGAAGCAACGATAAAGAATGGAGCTTGTGAAATTCATGATCCAGTGAAGGGTCCAATTGCTTAAGTTAAAATGTTAGCAAACAAACTATTTCCACTTCAGCTAAAGACTCTGCAGACTTGTTTTGCAGTTTCAATTAATGATTCTAAGTGGCTTTGGCATAATCGCTATGGTCACTTGAATTTCAACGGTCTAAAGATACTTTTTCAGAAGAATATGGTAATCGGTCTTCCTCAAATTCATCCACCTACAAAAGCATATGACACCTGCATTGTAAGCAAACAACATTAAGAGCAATTAACAATTGGAAAGTCTTGGAAAGCAAAGAACGTTTTGCAACTGGTTCAATCTGGCATTTATGGACCAATAACACCATGTTCAAATGGAGGTAAAAAAGTATCTAATTACTTTCATTAATGACTATAGCTGAAAAACATGGGTGTATTTTTTCAGCAAAAATTAGAAGCTCTTGATGTTTTTAAAAGCTTTAAAGCACGTGTGGAGAATGAAGCAGAAATAATACGGATCGCAGTGGTGAATGTTGTTCAAATGAATTCTCATCATTTTGTAAGGAACATAGAATCAACAAACAATTAACAGCTCCATATACCCCCCAGTAGAATGGAGTTTCGGAGAGGAAGAATCGTACTATATTGAATATGGTTAGAAGCCTTTTGAAAAATGAGAAGGTTTCGAAAAGTTTTTGGCCAGAAGTTGTCCTACATTTGCGGTTCAAAATATGACACCAAAAGGATGTTGGAGTGGTCAAAAACCATCTGTTGATCACTTTAAAATTTTTAGACGCATCACATTTGCACACGTACCAGATGAGAACAGGAAGAAATTAGATGACAAAGGTGAAATTTGTGTTTTTGTATAGTGAGCAATCTAAAGCCTACAAATTGCTCAATCCTACAACTAAGCAAATCTTCATCGGTTAGGATGTAGTTTTTGATGAAGAAAGCACATGGTATTGGGTTGAGACAGGTCTATAGCAACAAGAAATTCTTGTAGATTTTGATGGCAATGATAAAAGCAATTATGTAAAGAAACAACCATCTAATACAGAACTTGGAATACAACAACATATTCAGGTCTCTAGTGGAGATTTGACAATGACTCGTTCACCTGAAGAACAACCTCGCCAAAGAAAGCGACCAGCCTGGATGATGGATTATGTAAGTGGAGATGATTTATATGATATGATCCCATAGCTCATTTTGCTTTGTTTTCAGATTGTGACCCAATCACATTTCAAGAAGCTGTTAAGGATACAAAGTGGCAGAACGCTATGGATGAAGAGATCAAGTCAATAGAGAAAAACAACACTTTAGAGCTCTCTAATCTTCCACTGGGACAAAAATCCATCGGTGTCAAATGGGTTTATAAAGCGAAGTTGAAAAGGGATGACGAAGTTGATAAGTACAAGGCACCACTCGTTGCAAAAGGGTATAAACAAGAATTTGGGGTGGACTTTAAAGAAGTATTTGCACCGGTTGTGTGACTTGATACCATACGTGTGGTGTTATCTATTGCTGCTGCAAATTCATGGGCAATTTATCAATTAGATATGAAGTCGGCATTTTTGCATGGTGAATTGGAGGAAGAGGTGTACGTTGATCAACCTCCTGGATATGTAAAGAAAGGTCATGAGAATCAGGTATATAAGCTAAAGAAAGCTTTATGTGGACTGATACAAGCACCACAAGCTTGGTACAGTCGAAATTAATTAGGGTAATAACTTGTCGATACGAAAGTTAGATTTAGTTAATTACTCGAGTTAATCTTAGGGCCTAACTATTAATTTCGATAAGACAATTGTCCAATTATTTCCCCTTAATCATGCATAGGAGATTAAATTAGTGAAATTAATTCCCAAGAGTTTTCCACTTCGATTTCTACTGTTTTTGCTTCCGATTAATTCTGTTACTTTTCAATTCAATTTTGTAATTTTCCTTAA
Source organism: Erythroxylum plowmanianum (assembly GCA_025531925.1). Taxonomy (NCBI): domain Eukaryota; kingdom Viridiplantae; phylum Streptophyta; class Magnoliopsida; order Malpighiales; family Erythroxylaceae; genus Erythroxylum; species Erythroxylum plowmanianum. The sequence continues at coordinate 8,278,434 of JANVCQ010000231.1, forward strand.
AGCTTCCATTAAACAAATTAGGATAGAGTGCTTACGATTGCAATGTTTTTATCTTTAATTCAAAGTTAACTTTAGTTCACCAATTTCATCTCCGTAGGAGACGACCCTAGGTAATCACTACAACTACCTCATATATTTGAGAGTAGGATAGCCTAGGTCTTTTTAGAACTTTTTAGGCATAACACATGGTATGAGAGGTTAAGTAACTTTCTACTTAAAAATAACTTTAAAAGAGGAAATGTTGACAAAACCTTATTTATTAAGAGAAAAGGAGGATGATTTACTCATAGTGCAAATATATGTTGATAACATAATATATAGTGCTACTAATCCATCCTTTTGTGAAGAATTCTCAGCATTAATACAGGGAGAGTTTGAAATGAGCATGATAGAGAATTATCATTATTTTTCATATTACAAATCAGACAAATAGAAAAAAAGGAATCTTCATTAGCCAAGACAAATGCACAAAGGAACTCATCAAGAAATATTATTTTGAGAATGCCAAACTGATGGGTACTCCACTAGAACTAAACTTGATAAAAACGAAGAAGGCAAAGTTATAGATGAGACAAAGCATAGAGGAATGATTGGATCAGTACTATATCTTACAAGCTTAAGACCAGATATTATGTTTATTGTATGTCTTTGTGCACGCTTTCAATCAAATCCAAAAGAAAGCCACCTTCAAGCAATCAAAAAATTTTTTCGATATCTACACGAAACTATAGATTTTGGACTATGGTACCCAAAAACTGATTCATTTGACATAGTAGGCTATTGTGATTCAGATTATATAGGTGATAAAGCTTATCGAAAAGGCATACATAAGTGGTCAGTGCCAATTTCTTAGAGGATGTCCAGTATCTTAGCCCTGAAAGAAGCAAAATTACACTACGCTTCGACGATTAAAGTGGACTACATAATAGTTGCTAGCATTTGTGGTCAAATATTATGGATGAAGCATCAACTACAGGATTTTTCTCTAGACTTTTCTCATATTCCTATATTATGTAATAACACTAGTGTTATAAATCTTTCTAAAAATCCTATGCATCATTATAAGACTAAGCATATAGAAATCAAACATCATTTTCTTAGAGATCATGTTTTAGAAGGAACTAATGACTTTTTGCATGTTAATACTGAGAATCAAGTGGCTAACATTTTCACCAAGCCACTTTCTAAAGATAGATTTTACATGTTAAGGAAAGAGCTTGTTATGTGCAAACTCTCTAGTATTATTTTTGCATAAATATTCTCTATTACTTGTCTTTGCATTTCATTTAGCAGGCTCCTTCTATTATGATTCCTTATAAACTTTTTCTTAGTTTAGCAGGCTCCTTCTAGTTTAGAAGGCAGGCTCCTCTCAGTTTAATAGAGCAAGATTACACATATATTAAAATGGTAATTTCCTTCATTTTGTTGTTTCAACATTTAAAGATTTGCACGAAGTTCTGCAAGCAGCTGTATGGATCTGTTAAAAGATATGCAAATGATCACACTTCCTATATTAATGTACGATCGTTTCGTTTATCTTCACACGAGATCAATACTCAAGAAATGCCTAATATACTATAAACATACTTATCTCCTCTACTCACCTTCATTGTTCTTTGAAGCGCTGCTCTTGACTTTCTGCATTCCAACTCTCTGTTTTCATCTCAAATCTTCAAAACCTTATCCATCGCTCTTACAATGGCACGAACCAGATCGAAAGGACAAAAGAAAACTCCAACTTCTAATGATAGTTATGGTGAAGGTCATGTTACTAAACATATCTCCTCTAAGCCCCAAGTATCAAAAGTACACTGGGTTATAGATGATGATGATTCAGATGAAGAATATTATCAGTTGATTAGACAACTATTAACCAAAGGAAGTCTTGCAAAGCAAGCCAAGAAAATTTCTGAACAAAAAGAAAACCCTGATGCTAAAAAGAAAGAGGAAGAAGAATCGAAAAAAAGAAAAAGGGAAGAAATAAATAAGGGAAAAGTGCATGTGACTGAAGAAATTATTAATAGAAATAAGTCGTTTCAGGAAGAGATGATGCATAAAGAAAAAAGTGCAAATAAGATAAAAATAGCTGCATAAAAAGGAAAGGCATCAATACCACCAAAAATGTATCAATCAACAGAAGTTGAAGTTCGCTATAAAATGCAGTACAAGAAAAGAAAGGTGGTTACTGGGCGAATCTTGCCTCTCATGATGTTTGATGACATAGGTATACCTATCTCTCCTTACTTTGTTGCGATTGGTTAGGAAAATTTTTTGAAATTAAATGAGACAGTATACGATGAGCTATTCAGGATATTCGAAACACACATGAAAAAGGAAGAAATTAATGGAAAACTAGCCATTGTCTCATGGGTGCATGAATGTGAAATTTTAATTTCTAAGAAATCTTAGGAGATATACTGGAAGTAGCTCTTATAGTGAGAACCAATTTTCCTTGTCATAAGTGGGAAGCTTATGATTTGGAGTTGGTCGAAGTTGTCAAATCCATCCACCTTTATGCTGAAAACACCCAAAAGGGAGACCCTAGAGCAGATAATTAAACTTAACACCACGAAGCCTTGCATCTCTTTCAACCACTTCAATTTTTCCCAGTAGTAGCTCAGTTAAAAGGTTCAGGCTACTGGATACTTATGTTATGTATAATTTGCTAAAAAGGAACATAATGAATCTTTTAGCTATGATCTTAAGGTTCATGTTGGATAAGGGGATCATAAGAATACCACCGATTGCCTACTTTATGGAATGTTGCCCATCGAGATTTTCAACCACTATGTAATTCCTTTTGCAAATTTGAATTAGTTTACACCGACCAAGTTTCACCCATCCATTTATTATCATTTTGGATACAAATTGCAAAATAATGTTTGGGTAGACAAAAGATCTGAAAGAGTAGTAGAAAACTTAGATCCTGCTCCAGACCAACAAAGTCTTATCCCTCCTTAGAATGAAAATAATGCAAATCTTCATCAACAACTGAAGGATATTTACGTCAATCAAGAACAAATGCAAGAACAAATAGATAGCATACAGAATCAACTTCTTGACATTCAGATTTTGCTTAGAAGAGTCCTTGAATCTCTTCAATAACTCTGTTGCTATTTTCTTTCTTCTTGGCTTATCTATACTAATGATTTTGTTTGATGCATTATTTACTCTTTCCCTCTATTTCATTACGTTTTATTTCACTTCCTCCCTATAATTTATTATTTTTGATAATGACAATGCAGGAGAGTTTATATGGATATATTTTTTGCATATTTTTGCATATATGATGATATATTTCTCAATGCTGCCTCGATTTTATATATGATTGATTTTGCAGTTGAACTTGTGAAAATCTGTGTTTTATAAATGATAAGTTCCTTTCTTAAAAGATAAGCTGTAACACCCCACTCCCGCATAACCCGAACCCGATATCGATGGTGATATCCGAGTCCATGTACCGCGAGGGTGGCGTGCTACATCACTTAGTCAAAAAACTCAGTATAAATTTTTTTTTGAAAACACAAACATACACTATGAGGAAATCAATTAACATACACAATCACCAGTAAGTACAGTGACGACGGGGGGCCTTTTTCATAAACACAAATTAATTCAGTCAGTTGACTTTACAAATTGATCTAATCATTTGTACAAAAATTTAGAAAATACAATTTTAGATAGGAGTTATTAGATACTAATGCAGATGCGAACTGATCCTGACTTTTAGCTTTTCCTTGAATGTAGTAATCATACTCCCGTTTACCTAACGGGGTATTCTTCAAATCCTGAAAAATAATTACAAATTTTGGGTGAGTTTTGTGAACTCAGTGAGTGACCATCATCGATGGCTCACTCAGTCACATAACACACAAAATTCACAAATCTCACTTCATTTCACATTTCACATTATTTCACATTAATCAGAAGTACA